>JAVTVY010011140.1:0-53349 GCA_036873755.1 Hanleya hanleyi | reverse complement strand
CCGTCAACATCGATAATGGAGAAGACGGCATTGTGGGAGATGGAGCTGTGCGAGTCAATAACGGAGCCTTGCCGCTTTGGTTCACTTCCCGCAACGACTTAACCGACCATTTCCTCATCCGACTACGGTTTAAAGTGATCGATGATCTTCGAGGTAATTTCGAGGATGTCAGTGTGCTGTCCAATCTTTGTGGTCACGACAAGACAACACTGAGCATCTATTACGGGATCATTGATCAACATTACAAAGTGATCATGAGGAACGAGGCCAGCAGTAACGATATCAGCATGCACTGCACCGCCCTGTTTGTAAGTATGACGTCACGACCGGTGTAATAACGTCATCTGTCACCCTGTCTCTTGTGCCCTCCCTGATAATTAAAGGTTGAGGACAGCTGAGCGGCTAGGATACGTATCCCCTTATCTGGGCTAAAGCACAAACACATTCGGGTATGCTAAAGGGTTAGGTTAGGTTAAGGTTTTGAATATGTGTTGAAGAATACAGGAGGGGGGGGGGGGGGGGGGGGGGGGGGGGGGGGGGGGGGGGGGGGGGGGGTCGGTTTAGGTTTTTCCGGGGGAAGGCAAAGCCTTTTACACCAGTTATAATCGCCCATGCCATGGTCCATCTTGTATCAATGGTAGGCGGTGTGCGTGTGTGTGTGTGTTTAGTGTGTTGGAGGGGCGGGGTGGGGGTGGGGATGGTTGATGCTCTTAGACGTGCAGCATAGTCTTTGACCTCATTAAAGATGATTTATGTGATTGCAAGACCCTTATTGGTAAAGCAAATCTTGAGTAACAATCTGGTATAAGCACCATACAGGTGTTTACTATCAAAATAATAAAACAAACACAGAAAAGAGAAGAAAAAGAAAAGAAAAAATATAGCATTGATATAGACAGCACTATCGTTCATCATTCATCATATATGCTTCAACATTTTATTTCCAGCCTCCATTCGAGTTCCATGAGATCTCACTTGAGTACAAAGACAATCGCACGATACTTTTTGCTGACGGTAACCTATGCTTCGACTCTACTGACTTCAAAGGTAACTGTCTTTACTGCATGAGTGTCTCGCTTTCTATATGCACGACAAGCCAAGATAGCATATCATAGTTGGAGAAGTGTATGTTTGTGGGTGCTTTTGTTTGTTTGACTCCTATACTCTCCATAACCGCTTGATGGATTATGCTGAAATTTGGGTGTGTACGGAAAGGTTTTTTTTGGGGGGGGGGGTATAAAACACCCATGGCTACCGCGTGACCTCGCTCAATTCGTGTCCAGTTTCCTTTGGTGTCATATATAATCAATTCAATCCCTGCTACAACGGCACGTTAGCTAGTGAAAAATGAAATGAGCTGAGCTTCAGAAATATAATGGCGGAACGTTGAGGAGACCTCACTCCGCCTGGCGATGTTGACACTGTTCCTTCTGCCTTGGCTCACTTGCTTTCGAAACGAAACGAGTAGTTGTCTTCCAAATTCTTCTGCTGAACGGATGGTTAAGTTCGACTTAAATTGGAGCGATATGCAAGAGGTGTTAAAAATTGACGACGTTTGGTGACTAAAAAGCAACCATATGACTCCGACACCTAACATTCAAACCCGAGAATGCGGTGGATTCTCGGACGTAGCTCTAGTATCTCAGCCGCTCTTTTATTGCAGATGTTCATGTGGAGACTGTGAAGTATCCACACGGCCTCTAGCACCGGCTTAAGCGGAATTAGATACGCTAGCTCGAGAGCTGTGATGACAGATCAGCTCAAACAATCATCTGATGTTATGCTTTTTTTTCTAAAGTTATTTTAAGCGCATGAAGTTAGACTATCTTATACCATTAATCAATGCATGAGCAGCCAATACTGATGTTTTGAGATGTTTTAATCGGTTGAACTCTCCATATTTAAAGGAAAACATTTACAGGAAAACGTGATCCACGGCAGGGTCAGACTGTCACTTGAAAAGTAGTTAGTTCCTGAGTTTTTTTTATGAAACTAATGCCCTAAATTGAGATTTTAAATGAAGAGAATTGCACACTGCACAAGTCCAAGACATTTATGCCACAGAGTTGAGACCTGTAATGAAGGATCTATGATGGCCGAGAAGGGACATTGCTTTATTGTGTTATGAATCCGGACCGACACACGAAGGCAGGATGCGAAGTCAGGATGCGAAGGACGAAGGCAGGATGCGAAGCGCAAATTCAGGATGCGAAGAACGAAGGCATGATGCGAACCGCGAAGTCAGGATGCGAAGGCAGGATGCGAAATGCGAAGCCACGATGCGAAACGCGAAGTCAGGATGCGAAGTCAGGATGCGAAGGACGAAGCCAGGATGCAAAGCACGAAGTCAGGATGCAAAAACAGGATGCGAAGGACGAAGGCAGGATGCGAAGCGCGAAGTCAGGATGCGAAGTGCGAAGTCACAATGCAAAGACTGGAAGCGAAAAATTAAAATTTTAAATGGTTGTTTGGATATTTTTTAGTGTTGAATATTATTAGTCCAGTCAGTATGTGCAGATTTGGCATCGAATTGTGCCTTTTTCATAAAAGCATGAAATTTGGCACAGGTGTACATCGATGTCTGGGGAGCATTTCTAAATATGGAGCCACCGCGAACTTTTCCTATGTAGGTCACAGCGGCCATTTTTCGAAATGACCGCCAGAATCCCATATTAGCATATGGAATTCTGCACTGTTTCTTTTGTTTGGGACTTATTCTTTTGTTGAGTTGTCAGAATATTGATAGAAAGTGTCATATCAAAGTAAGACAAATGAAAGTGATCATGTGACCGAGTCGACCATCTTGGGTTTCAAGATGGTCGCCATCTGAAGCCTATTTTAGTCAATATAAAAAAGCACACAAGAAATGAACGTAATTTCTGTCGATACTCTGATATTTTAGTGTATCAGTATGACGATTTTTTTTCAAAATAGATCTGATGTAATAACAACCATCTCGGATTTCCAAAATGGGTGCCACCATTTTCCAAAATGACTTCCAGATTTTCGTCTCGAGTTTTGTATTAGTTAGCCAGCCTACTGCGTTACACTTTGATTTTGAGAGCAGCGTGGTTCTACAGTGCTACATTATTAGGAGATAGTAATAATTAATTATTAAGGAATGAAAATAATAATATCGATAATGTTAATATAAGCAAATCAGGCAAACATAGTCAACATGGCGTTGGGAAAGCAATGAGATATGGAATCATTTTGTACTAGGTTAATATAGGCCGTATCCATTTTTCAAGATGGCCGCCATGAGGCGCGGCTGTGTTTGACCGTTTCGACTCTGAGTATTATCATCACCTCTTAAACGAGTGGACTAAAGATTTCCACAGTTAGATAGTAAAGGTTATAGTTCTTTATAGTTCTAACACTCAAATAGATGTATTTCGAAAGCTAAACAATAACAGATTCATGACGTCATCTCGAGTAAAGAGGCTGTCCCGGGCAAGAAGGGAACAGACTCACCCGCCTCCACACATTAGAGAGCGATTGGGGGCTGGAATTAAATACGCCAGCTTGCGCATGCGCATCAGCCCAGTGCGTAGGTGGATTCCATATAGACCGCGATGAACGTAACAATGGAACTAATCCTACGAAAGCTTTCGATCATATCATATCAGTGTCAGAGATTTTAGTTGCATCTTATCAGCTTAAGGTGTTAATTGAAATAGAGAAAGTTCTCAGTTCCATGTTGTTTTTTGTTGTTGTTTTTTTCACCATTGGGCATTTATTTCACTATCCCTGTGTACAATCTGCCCCACAGCACCAGGGGATACTGCAGGTGTAATACTGGTGTGTCACAAATGTATGAGTTGGCAATTTAAGTTTTTTTCGGCATATATGAAAAACTGGTTAATTAGTAACAATATTCAACCTAAACGACCCGCATTGGTTCTATGTGCAGATTCTCTCAACTGTCAATGTCAGTCAGAGGTCCCCATTTAGTATTAAAAGTTGTCAACGAATTATTATTTAATGCAATGGCTTTTTCCAACGTTTTAATTTTCAAAATAGCCGCTTTGGCCGAAGGCCAATTTGGTCTGATACTCCAAGATCTACAGTTGTATATGTATTTCTTTAGGATTGAAACTGCATGATTGAGAGGTCCTTTTAGCTCGTTAGAGCCAATGATTATCTCAGTGAGGGACAGTTTTTTATGTGGCAGATTAATCTCTCTTGTCCATTTCTGAAAATTGGCCCATATACCTTGAACGAAAATACAGTCCCACAGTAAGTGGATTATAGTCTCTTCTCTAATGGCGCAGAAAGTGCAGTTTGCGGAGTTCAATTTGCCCCACTTCTGAAGTACTACATTTGTAATGAGTATTCTACGGATTATTTTATATTGGAAGTACTGCAGTTTAATTCCGTAGTCGTACTCCACACCATGCTATAAATGTTCTTCCAGTTGCATATCAATGTTACTCCCTGCTTTTCAAGGTCAATCTGCCATTTACGTTGAACTACTTCTGGTGTGATTTTTTGGTGCTCTAATATCAGCTTGTATATAAACTTTGAACAATTTTGATTCGCTAATCTGTTAAAGCTGTTAATTTTTGTACACCTTTTTCTTGAACTTTTATATTTGCAATAAGCGCAAAATAAACCAAGAAATTGTTAATGTTGACATCGTACTTTTTCATGAGACCTTGAAAGGAAAGAAATTGACCATCGTCATCCAGTAAATCATTTACATATTGGATGTTGTATCTAGACCATCTTATTATTTCTTGCCACTCCGTAAACCGCATGAAGTCTAATATCAGGAAATTTGATATATCTTTCCCAGAAAATTCGATTTTAATGCTTTCTGTCCAGCCTGCAAGAACATCCTTCAAAAAAACATTCTTTAGTCTTGGCAGAAATTCCGCCAAACCCCTTGGGCTTAATTCCCAAACCTTACTACCTATCGGGAAGAAAATGTTGTCCAGCAGTTCGGAATAAAAGCCACTAAAACTAGTAGCCCTCTTTATCCACTTCACTTTAAGATAAGCCGAGAAGGTTGGGATGTGTGTTAAATCAAGATCCCCTTCTTCTTTACTACAAACCAACGTCATTCGTTTAATTTTGTCCGCCCTCCCTCCCCAAATAAAGTTACAAATTGTCCTTTGGAATTCATCCATTATTTGTTTGCTTGGATCGGGTAGAACAGTGAATAGATGAACTAATATAGGCAGTGCTAAAGTTTTTATGATATTAACCTTCCCGATTGGGGTGAGCATTCTCTTTTGCCAACTCCATAATAGTTTCTTAATTGAGACAAGCTTACTATAGTGTAATTTAGGTTAATCATTTCACTGAGATCTTGGTGAAACCAGATACCAAGGAGTTTAAAGCCACCCGGATCCCAGTTGATTCTGTAGTGTGGGCATAACTTCACTTATTTGATGTATGTCCGTAACTGAAGTATGCCATAATATCATGATAAGTGTCGTTATTGTCAAAACATCTTTGAGTTCAATCATGTAGCTATAGTCACTTCATGTAGCCACTAGAAACCGACAACAAATGTGTCTAGAAAAAAGTGTTCCAATCCACTACAATTTGATACTGGAGAGCGGTCGAAGCGTCGTTATTGCTTTAGCAAAATATAGTCTGTAACTCACATATTTAATGTAGTGCTTGTGGTTTTCGTGAGTATTTATATATACATGCGCATTACACTGAACATTTTCTTTTGCAGGCAAGGTAGCTCTTACACTATGTCCCATACAACTGGGCGGTAGGATCCCAGGCTCAAGACAGAAGTTTAACGGATATTTTGACGAGGTACCATATAGTTTTCATTTAAAAAAGAATGAACTCAATGACGATCTCCAGATATAACCGTTTCACGCTTTATTAAACACCAAAAGCTAGTCCACCAGCTCTGGGGTTTTCACATTGCTACTCTCTCTATACTTAGCAGGGGGGTAAGCGATCGTGTGAACGTTAAAATAATATCTCTAGTACGGAGAAAAAAAAAAGAAAAAAAAATAATCCAAATACGAAGAACGAAGAAAAAATCAAGGATCAAGGTAATATATTATTACCTCAACTATTTGTGGTCCACGGTGAGCGGTTGCGGCCACGCCGTCCTCATTCATGGCCTCCATGTTGTTGCACTCATGATCACGTCATTCTCCACAACAGGGTTGTTTCGACGCACACAGAAGCGCTGAATCCGCTAGAGTTGCGTCCCCTCTTGCAGGCAAGCAATTTATACGAGAGTGACGGTGTGAACGGGAACGTAAATAACGAATCTCATAAAACGAGGAACACAAAATTATAACTTGGTGGAACAGAGAACAGAGAATTAAAAATAGGAAAATACGGTGAACGTGGAATTCGTCCAGAACGTGTGCACGCAAAGTTAGTTTTCCTCAGAACTGAGAACGGATACTGAAAATTACCCCAAAATGGAGTACGAAAATCCCCCTTGCTCCCCCGCTTAGCAATCTTTTGCTATCGCTCGAAATAATCCAGCTAAAGATTTGTGTTAAGATAAGCAAACGCTGACCCGGTCTTGGAAAAGGGTACACTTATCAAGCATATTAATTTTACTCCTCTCAGTGTCGCCACTTTAAGACATTTCCCCATAGCTAAGCCTACGGGAGAGCTGGGCCAAGAGCTAATCAGAATTGACGCAAACGCCTAGTGAGTGTGGTGATTTTGTGCTTACTATACTGGGCGACGTGTATATCGGGAGCTCCGGATTGGGTTGATAAAATTCATTCTAAATGCTGCAAAAAAACACATATGAGTTTGTTCACGTTGGTAAAAATATATCAGTAAGAAAGATCATGCATTGATTATTTCTGATTTGTTTTAACAATTTCTACCTTCTGATGATAATCATATGGCGCTTATATGAGTAAGTTTGGTTACACTCTCCCCCGTTAGCTTCAATACGGAGTGTCGTATACGACAAACATTAGTAATCGATTGGAATTCACAGATATAAACTGTTTATGTATTTTCAGGTTGTTATCCGCAGAAGATGTATCGACTAGGTGTAAAAAATGTCTTTTCCAATTACAGCACATATAAAACACACATGCGGCATGAGAGATGAGGTGTACTGATTTGCATAGAAATGTAGGCAATATATTAAACTATATACATAATCGTACCAGAATGCATATTAGTAATATGAGATAACTCGAACAATTCTAGTCACCTGACCACGTTAAATATAATTTTCTACAAGTTATAGCTGAAATATCGGTGAATATGCTAACGACCTTTCTAATTACGCTGAACATAATTCTCTGAATGTTACACTTGTAAACGACCTTTGTAAGTTTGGATACCTTAAATATCTTCAAATTTTACGTCATCGTACGATTTGTTGAATGATATTCCTTGAAAATTAATCGAATCCGATCAGACTCGATGAGGTTTCATCTGGAATATAGTACTATATTGCATTTTATCCCAAATATTATTGAAAACTTTCAGATTAATACCTGGTTTAACTAAACCGTCTTTTTGTCCTTTTAAGTGTATATCGTAGTATTTCTCACCGACTTAAAGGGGGTTCCAAACAATTCGGAAAAAGTCATTTATATTATATTTCGACGGGGGGGGGGGGGTAGCTTAGACCTTGGTGAATCAGAAGGATAAAATTATGGTTTCACAGGCCTTATTTTTGCATAACCTAGGATTTTGTTTTTTGGAATATGGGATTCAATAGGAATTCGAAGAAAAATGCCTGTATTTTCAAATATAAACCGCATATTTGCTAAAAGGTAAAACTGTCATATTCTTAAAAGTGCCCCTATAGTTTTCTGGAACAATGCCGCATTAGAAAATCTAATAATACTAGGGGATCCCCAGGCCTTTTTTCAATACTGTAGAACGCCAACATGACCAACCATGCATGATCAAAAGGCTAACTTACCTTGAATTCATCTAGTCAGTTTGCAAATGGTCCTTCGTTAGGTCTAACTAATAGATTTGGAATTTGAAGAATCCAAAATCATTGCACACCACTTTTCTTTATCTACACACTTTCATTCCAATATGCATTTTTGTTACCTGCACAGAAACATGCACATTAATAAATTATATTTGTCTGGAAACTTTTTAGAAGCATAAAAAAGCCACACGCACGCGAACTGTCTGACAATAAAGTTTTTGGTAAAATATATGTCTAATGTTTGAGGCAACGTTCTTTCTGTATCTCTCCTCTAATTCGATACGATGGAGAAATTGGTCTGCATTGGACGACGACGATGACAAGTTGATGGCATAGTGATGTTTAGGTTTTTACACAATGGTTCACATGAATGAATGTACATTATGGGGAATTCTTACTAATTAAAATGGCATTACTATCTAAAACGTAAAATAAAAATTTCTGTCATAGAAACGAAATGTTATCTTGTTTTATTAATAACACCTGTTATAGCAGCAGTGTATTATAATTCTAGAAAGTGTGTTCCATGCCACGCAGATCTCACAGTGAAACATATTTTGATCGACTGTATAGATTTTAAGATTGTAAGAGATTCATTTTATCGAGCAGCTACTTTAGAAGATCTGTTTAGTTGAGTGAAACAAGAGTCGATTTAAGGTATTTGAGAGAAATCGGTCTGTTGTATAAATTGTAACGTATGTAGGCCTACTGGTTTTTAATGTGTTGTGTTGCTCACTTTAATATTACTGGGTTGTTAACTTGTTTTGCTGGAATACTTAGAATTTTGTTTGATCGTCGCTATATAGCTGAAATATTGCTGAACTCGACGTAATTTTCTCTCTGTTTATAGAAAGGCAGCTTGTGCGTGGATACAAGTGCCAGATCGGATATTCAACAGTATGCCATCGTCCAAAAATAAATTCCGGGTTCATGCCAGTGATGTAGGTCCAGCAGCACCCTGTAAGGGGTGTTCTTGATATTGTCTGTCCTTCTGTCTGTTTGTTCGTGTAGATTTTTCCATCTGTTTGTTGATTCTGGAGACTCCCAAGGCTAGTTTTCATTGAAGTTTACGACTGGTCAATTCTGCCTAAATTGCATGGCCCGAGGCTTTTGCCTTCTGTAAAAAGCTTATTTTCTGTGTGTCCACATATAGCTTGGCCGGACGCTTTAATCGAAAATCGAAAATTATCTACATAATTGTCTTTGTTATCTGCTTAATTCAGCAGCGCTCGATCGAACGCAAGGACGTGATCTGGTTCCTGGGAGTGTCATATGCCTATTGTCGTGTTCGAAGAGGGCTTTGAGCGCCCAATGAGGGGCGGAGGAAAAGTCCGGTTTATCATTTGCAATGTATGGGCAGGGAATTGTTGGCTGAATGCCAACAGCTTTCAGGCTGATCTAAACAGCTAAATAAATCGATGTAATCAGATATGAGATAATTTGTATGATGTTCCATAGCTTATAGCTTATAGCGTTATAGCGTCAGCTGATTTAAATAATTACCGTAAAATACATAATTATTTTATTACATGTGTCGAACTAATTTTAAACTTTGGTATCTGATCCTGAATTAAAAGTAACACATATCACTGTAAAATGCATATAAATTCGTTGTACCGGAATACAAATCTGCACATTGCAGAATACTAGTAGATATATATACATTACATGCACACAAATTTGAAAGAAGCGTCGCATTCGACATTCAGTAACTAGCCGTCGTCCAAAGCGATTTTTACGGCAATAATTGAACAATATCACAACGAATCTTCAAACAGGCATCAAACGAAAGTAATAAAAAAAAAAAAAATAATAATAATAAAAAATAATAAAAAATACACAGGCTAATTTATTGCAAGAGAGAAGCGGTCAACAGTTTCAGATGATGGTTGCACTGCCCATGTTTGTTTATATCCAAATGATCGCTTAGCCGGCTCATTTCTCCGCTATAATATAATAATAATATAGAATAAGCTGGATACTCCAATATGTTACTACATGTTCATGTATATTTCTTTTTTTCAATGCGGTACACTGTTTTAAATGAAAAATACCATGAAACTGTCCAAACATCTGTACTGCTATGGCTCTTACCTGTATGCCCAATTTGCGGGCAATTTCATGCTAGTCTATATTCATCGCGTCAAACTGTCTCAATGACAGTGTCCGCCAATGTCACAATAACATTTTGAAATGTCGAGGGACTGTCCCGATAATCCTTGCATAAGGGAATGACACATGCATAACGTTTTTTATTGTTTATTTTTTATTTAAAGATAATTTATGGGCTCAACATGTAAACTGACAATTTATATGCACAATATAGCAATTCTAGATGTGCATGCATCACTGGTATATGTAATGTATTAGCATTAAGACCTAGGGCGATAATTAATGAGACCGTTTGAATGTCCCAACAGAAAAAAAAGTTCCATTTGAAAAATGCAATTCTTGGAATGTCAAGTCACGATTCCTTAGTCCCACTTTAACATTCAGTTTCACGAAAAAATGTACAAAAAGTTGAAGGATAAAAGCTCAGAATCACTTAATGTGAATTATGTTGGTACAGTCAGAGTATGAAAAGGAAGAATCGAGTAAATCCTATTTGGACGATTATTATTGAGCAGAGAATATATTTTCTTGGTATTTTGATGATGGATAGCACTTAAATTGACATGAGTTAGTACAAAAGAACAAACCTTTACAATTCATCACCAGAGTGCAAAATTGTGCTCAAGTGGGCTTTCGTCCATGCATGATTGCATGAATCCGCTCAGGCATACAATTAAACAATTACAAAGACACTGACGTCCTCTGGAATCTACTGAGACGCAATCACTTCCGTGGTGATAGTCTGCAGAAATTATGACTGATGGTGATAGACCATAGTATGGTCCAGGATTTAGTTCCACATCATTGGAAAGAATTAAACGAGTATAATATGTATAGTGTTTCAGGTCTCTTTATTGCCAGCCGATTTTACCAGTTGCGCCAGTGTATCTTGATCTAAATGTTGTTAACACAGTAACCATTAGAAACATCTGCAGACTAGATGAAAATACACAAAAACAAAGTGAATAAAAAGGTGAAATGTCTCATTTTTTCAGCTTTCTGATATAATTGTTTTTATAGTGAGTTGCTTTCTTGGAATGTGGTTCACTGCAGGAAAGAAAGTTCCCACGATAATCCTACTTTGCATAAAATCAATGCCCAACTTTGACAATCCAAAACTTACTTTACCTCTGGCAGCTTCGAATCTTTGAATTTTGACATGCAAAATATCTGAGCCGAAGACTACGGCGGACTTTTACGGAAGTTAAATATGTGTTTATCAAAATAATTACACTATCAACAAATCAATGTCTAGTGAGAATCCCTCCAGATAGTGAATAGTATCGGGCCACAGTATTATCAATTACAAAAATATTTTCAAGTCAGCAAATCAATTCCCAATGATCATCTCCAAGATTAAAATAATCAGTTTCAATCTCCAAGATGTTAAAAAAAAAATTAATTAGCTCCAAGAAATAAATAAAAAACGAGGCCTGGTCGGACAGATAGTGAATGTGGGGAGTGTTGCTGTTGTTCTCTCTTATCCGTTACCACTGTTGTGTTGTTATTGTAACTTGGGTAGAGCCTAAATTCTTGACGTTCAAGCGATCGATTCGTGGCCTTTCAACTATGACAATGGCATATATCATAAAACATATCTACAGTAAATCAAGGGAAAACAAAACAAAGTGAGATCGAAATTTTTGGCGTGGAAGAAATGGTGTCTGAGTAAATCATTCTACTCGCATGAAAGCACAATCATCTTCATCTCTGCTGCAATCATATCGACTGGTTGTATTCCTTCCTGTATGAAATACCAAGGGGGCAGCCAGTCTAATGTCGCAGTCTGACATTTCGAATCTTTTGTTTGGAAGTGTTGTGGAGTTTGACCTCAAGGTAATATTTTGTGACTTTTATCTATTTCTGACTTGTATCAACGATTGCAAAGTATTCTTCCGACCTAAGAAACAACGTTCGAAGCATACAATCTTAAACGAGCCTCCCGGGCCGTACTTCCTGTCTGCCAGAAAAGGATAGAATGAAAGCCTGCAGTAGTCCAATTTTATCAAAATTAACACAGAACTATTTTGTCGGAATGATGTCTGGGCCGGGTAGTGAATCGCCAGCGTCGGCAGGAGCTGTCCTGATTGGTCAGTGAACGGTTTTCTGAAGACGCTCCCAATAGCACGTCGTTACACGACGGCTAAAAAACCGTAACTTACGGTTCAGTTATGCTGCAGGGGAATACCATGAATACCGGTATGCTTATATAAGTTCCGTATCCTGATATACTGCAACATGGCGGCATACATACCGTCTACTAAATAGTTGAAAAACCCTTTGCCTCGACAATACAAGTCAAGAATATAGGGTGAAACATATCTAACGGAAGCTCATGATAGTTCATGATATTTCGTCCACCAACCAAAAGAAGTTTTGGTGTCGTAGAGATTGCTTGTTTTCCATTACTGACTTTCAAAATAATTGGACGAGCAACCCTTTTAATTTTATTTTTTATTTCTGGAGGAAATCGGGTTTGGCGAAGAAAAAACTAGGTCCGTAATGGGATATTGACACCTTACTATATACCGGCATTCTGTTAAAAAAAGAGATAGAGATAGCGTCGGAATTAGGGGAACATGTGCGGAGTATTCAAATTTTGCATACGCCAAACAAGAATACTGAATTAGGGAGAACCAAACAATGTCTCAGTCGATGTGACTTCCTTTGTAGAAGGTGCAAAAGGCGCATATCAATGCTTTATTTTATTCCGGCATATAGGGTAGAAAAGTCTTCCTCTGGTTTGAAACCCTATTAATATTTCAAACTCTAGTTTCGGAAAACAGTCAGATATCAAGCCTTGCTCCGTCTCAATACCTTCGTGCTAATTATTGATTTGTCGAATTACCAATGAAATCTCGCGAGTAAAATATATTTTTTCACGAGTTTCGGGAAATAGCGATAAAATGCGGCTTATGATCCACATATGTTTGCATTACTTCCTGGTCACTGAGCCTATTGAATTCCTGATATTTCGTAGAATATAAATGTCAGTTCCCGGAAAAACCTTTCATTTCTTTGATTCTGATAACTTATGCCAGTGTATCAGTTGAAGCATATATCCCTATCTTCAAATAGAATACTAGCCAATGTTGTGCCGGCTTGGCTACTTCAAAACTCTTCACTCTTGAGAAGGGTGACAAGTAGTGGCGTTACCTGAAGAGTCATATGGTTGCATTTTTTTATATGGTTGCATTTTTTTTATGGTTGCATTTTAGCATTTTATGGTTGCATTTTGGCTCCAATTTATCACCTGTATATGGTAGGATTCTGCTGGTGGACTGTTAGTCCCCGAGGTCCGCCCTCTGTACATGTCACTCGACACATATATGTAGGTTTATTGTTTTGGTGGGAAATTTAAACCGTACGACGTCGGATTTTACAGGCTGGTTTTTCTATGTATTCTTGCATTTACCAGGTTTCTCCATGTTAAGGCGTTTACTCCATCAGATGACCATGATGCTCATCCTTTGCCATCAGATGAGTTATTTGAGCTGACCTGTCACCACAGCTGCCACGCGAACTTATCTAATTCCGCTTATGCCGGTGCTAGGGGCCGTGTACATACCTCATAGTCTCTACATGAACAGCTGCAATAAAAGCGCGGCTGAGATACTAAGGCTACGCCCGAGATTCCTCCGTATTCTCGGGTCTGAATGTTGGGTGTCGTACGAATTCTTTCTTGTAGAGTCATATGGTTGCTATTTAGTCGCCAGACGTCGTCAATTTTTCCCACCTCTTGCATATCGCTCCAACCCAAAGCGATCGAGTTTAATCTCCACATTTCAAGGTAATAACTACACTAACCTTCCGTCATTTATCTTGAATGGGGTAAATTGTTCAAACCGTAAACGCACGTGATGTCATATAGCCATATCAATTAAAATATGAGCTTGCCAGCACCGTGCATCGAGGAATTGCTTTGATGTCTGAGATAGACAATTTTATAAGGAAGATATCTAGATCATTGTAAAAGTGGCTAGCCTTAAGATGTGTGTGAACCCAACAGAGAAAGGTGGTGTGAATTAGCAGTTCTGGGCCATTTAGCGCTGGCACTGAGGATATGGCGGCCCCAGTTTAAACACATAAGAATGAAACATGGAGGTAGATAATTTCATTAGGAAGGTATCCAGACCAATCTAAAAGTGACGGAAAAAAATTGTGGACGTATTGGGCCAAAAGGGAGAAGCGATTTGAATTGGCGGTTCTGTGCCACCTAGCGCTGGCTCAGAGGGTATGGCGGCTCCACTTTGTAGATATCTTCCTAATAAACTTATCTATCTTGCTTACCCATTTTTAAGTGACACCTAAAATGGGCCAGAAAGATTGATAATTATATTAGGAAGAGAGCTATACCATTCTAATTGCGGCTTGCAAAAGATTTGTTTACCAATAGGACCAACAAAGAGAAGCGCTACACATTTACTGTTCTGGGCCATTTAGCGCTGGCTCGGAGACTATGGCGGCCCCACTCTAAACACCTGAAAATGTGTCAGTGAGGTAGATAACTTTATCCGGAAGATATCTATACCACTCTAATTGTGCCTTGCAAATGAGTTGGGTACCTAGAGAAGCGGTATAAATTTGCAGTTCTGTGCCATTTAGCGCTGGCTCTGAGGCTATGGCGACCCCACTTTAAACACCTGGAATGGGCCAGAGAGATAGATAATTTTATTAGGAAGATACCAAGACCATTCCAAAAGTGACTAGCAAACGTTTTGTGGACCTATAGGGCCAACAGAGAGAACGGCCAACAGAGAGAAGAGGTGTGAATTGGCGCATCTTGGCCATATAGTTCTGGATCGGAGGGTATGCCGGCCCGACTTTAAACACATAAAAAGATACAGAAAGCTATATAATTTTATTAGGAATGTATCAAGACACTCTAAAAGTTACTAGCAAAAGATTGTGTAATGTACACGGATTTTACTATGACCCTTTAAAAATGTTCGCAACAATACAAATTTTGAAGTATTCTACTGAAAATTATATTCATAGTGAAAGAGAATTATTGGGGAAAACATGGTTCCAATTTGCGTTGTAGAATATCGAAATGGGAATAGGGAAAAATTAAATAACTTTCGTTTGCTGTCTGCTGGTTTATTGTCTCACTGTGGGTCCGTCGATATATTGGTGATGTAATACCGAGGTATTCTCCCACCCTGTGTTACCCGAGTACTAGGACCAGTCTAATGCAATTTGCCGAATCATAGAAAGGACTAAAACCTTATCAAGTACATTTTTCATAATACCTGTCATTTACGCGCATAAATCCCTCAGACTCCTCCGTGACAGAGAGCAGCAGCGATATCTGTGACAGGGAGCAGCAGCGGTAGGATGCTTTTCTTAGATAATACTATAGTTGGGCTTGACTCGTACCGAAATCTGCAGGTTGCGGCAAGGTTGCAGCAAGTTGCCAGAACTGTTGAGGAGAATATGCCGCTAGCGACAACCACAATTGAAAATTCCACATTGTGCCGGTACTGGTAAACAGTGTGCAGGGAGTATGTCAGAACAAGACAAGTGTGTGCCGCTTGCGGCGCACAGTGCGCAGAAGGTGTGCCAGAAGCAAACTGTGTGCCACTAGCAACACATAGTACGCCGAGAGTGTACCAGAACGAGAGTATGCCACTACCGGCACACTCTGCATGGAATGTGCTGGAATGAAGATTTGCCAGCTGTGATAAGTAAACCCAATAACCCGACCCGGAAACTTTGACCCCAACACTTTCAAACTGTATAGGAAACTATCCAGACTATATGAGCGTAGGAATACATCACAGAACTATACAGAGTAAGTGTACCACATTGTGCCAAATAGTTATTTGTGAAATGTTTTCAGAATGAACAAGTAATTCTGATAAAAGAGGTCATTGCAGATTCTAATGAACATTGTATACTACTCGTTCCTATCAATGGATTATTTATGATGCACATGAATACATATGTAATTTGGTTCCGGACTTTCAAATGTTTCAATTGGTGATGGTGGGAGAGAGTAAATGTTTTTCAACCACGATGAGTTGTTCCTTTATAATTTATACAATTTGCTGCCTTCCTGTTCACACATAATACTTCAGTTTTTGTTGGTAAGTCTGTTTGAAAACAAATTAACAATTTTATTATGGATCAGGCTAGTCCAGAGGTTTTTGTAGACAAGTTATAGTTTGCTCTGTCATGTACATGTTAACCATAGTGTTTCCTTTATACATTAGTCTAGGGGAATACATGTAGCATGCACTTTTGCATAAAACTGTTAGTTTCATTCTCTAATCTGTGAAATACAGTTCCAGAAAAATTCACTGCTAATATTGTGTTCACTATAGGAAAGAACTGTTTATGTGCATATTGTGTGTCCAGATTCCATTGCATGATTTTATGTACCAGATACAACAGTTTGAGTGTAGTAATTTTACTATTCATGTGACGGTCAGGATGATGTCATTCTGACCATCACCATGACAATATTAATGCGCCCAGAAGAGTGCGCCAGAAGGCTGCCGTAAAAGTGTGCCAGAAGGCTGCCGGAAGAGTGTGCCGAAAGGCTGCCAGAAGAGTGTGCCGAAAGCCTGCCAGAAGAGTGCGCCAGAAGGCTGCCGGAAGAGTGCACCAAAAGGCTGGCGGAAGAGTGCGCCAGAAGGCTGCCGGAATATATTATCAGTTTGCGGCAAGTGTGCTGGAAAGCTCATTTGCATGAGAAAAACTTTGTTGCGGCAAGCTTGTCGCAAACTTTCCAGCACACTTTGCGCGGCGAGGTTGCCGGAAAGTTTGCGGTAAGCTTGCCGCAACCAGTGTGCCAGAAGAATATTATTTCGGTAAGGGCACTTAATATATATGCTGGCGCGATTGGATGTTTGCAGCAACTAGCTCTGGCGGTAAACCAGATATTTTCCTGGCTTGGCCTAACAGTATTTACAATGCGCAAAATTCACCTTATTCAATGGTAATTATGCATTCCTTGCTTGGATTTATCTGTCCTTCGCCATTAGTTGACAAAGAATTTGGCATTTAAAAGAAATAAAAAAGTAAATAAAATAGAATAAATACAAAAAAAAACAAATAAAAAAAAGTGAAAAATTCAATTATCTAGGTTGCATTTAACGTAAAACTTCACTCTTATCCACAGTCAGAGACGAACCATTCGGTCAAACAGATGTCTACGTTTTTCAAACAGCACAAGCACGTATAGAATTCCCATAAATAAACATCATGTGGATTGCATAAACCAATCAAATGAAATATATCGTTACTAACCGCCATTTTGCGAGTTACGTGACATTTTTCTTGTTAAAAATTATCGTTCAACACCTTCATAGATACCACAAAATCTACTCATATTTATATTTTTCAATGCCAGTGAGTTCCAAAGTACTGACCTTGCCAGATTTCTGGAATCTAACTTGGATCAAGACTGAAGTGAATGCTGCAAAGCGGAATACCGAGTCGTAATCGTACAAGTAGGCCTACATATTCTTGTATATGTATCTGTTGAATAATAACTACTGTTTGTATAAACGACTGAGAGACACACTAACGAGCTCAGGATCATGGTGCTTTACTGGTTCAATAAATTCTGCTTAAACAAATATGGAGTCGATTTCGAAGCTGTCTTATTGATAACTTGGGGATCCAAATGTTCAAAATAGCTGTCTCCTGGAGATAAAATATACTTTCGGCTCGATGTCGACTGTTCATATTGTATAATGCGGGATTCTAATTTAGGGTTGAAAACTCATGCAGCTACTTACGTAACATTAGGATAATCACTATAATTTTCGCTATAAGAAATATTCACCAACCGTCATTGCCAGGTCAAATATCGGACAGAAATAAAACGAAACCTGGCTGTTAAATGTTGCCTCAACCGGTTCCAGAACAAACCCCATAACACGACATTCACGTTTTTATCTATCATCAGAGTCCATTGTACTAATTGACGTATTATTTAAAACTTTTATTTCTAATTTTAAAATGAACTGAAAAGAACACCGGTTCACCCGAGTGCAAAGTCTACAGAAGAAGAGAAATAGAGTGTATTCAACGGGTTTCAACTTTTGCATAGTATTCACAAAATATAACCTTCCATTTTGTAATCATTTTCGTCATCCATACGTGGTAGAGTGACTTTGGGTGTAACCAGGCCGATTTTGAATCTACTTTCAACAGATATTTAATGTTAACAGATAAAGATCACATGAATTGCATCAGCCAATCAGATCATCAACAACCGTCATTTTGGGAGCCATGTGACGCTTCACAACACCTACAAAAATGTTACCAAAGTTATTCTTATTTTCGGAAAGTAGTATAAAAAGCCGAATTTCTCAAATCTGTGACTTCGGAGGATGAAGTTCAAAGAGTATACTGTGAAGAATCGGATATCGCTCGGCAATAATAAAGATCGATTCCCAAGTCATCAAATCAATATATACATGTAATTCACAATTAGATATCCAATTTTGAGCCATGGAATAAGGCGAACATATTCTGCAGTTTCCTTCCTGTATAATTCCCATCCACCTAGGATTAGCGACCCTACCGGCATTCAGGTAGACTCTAGCACAGTCTCTATCTAGTTTCGTCGCTCCATTGGATTTCTTGCTGTGAGGCCTGACCATGTGTGCCTACATGTACACTCTACATGCAATAAACATGTAAAACTGTCAGAATGTCAGAGTTGGTACCTCGTAAACTGTCGGTGTGACACCCTCGGACTGCACTTGGTCGAACACACAGTGCGCATGCGCATTTAGTCTTCATCGACTTTGATCGACAAAGGAAGCATACGAGAGAGATGGAGAATGCATCCGATATATTTACAGAAGAATGAATAAATTAAACTATTCGAGAATAGCACAGAGTACAGCGTCTTGCTAAGCTCGACACCGCTCCATTTAGAAATGGGCGATGCTGATTTGCCGAGAACCATACGCACAAAAGCTTCGCGCAACGGTTTTAACTCGAGTCCAATCAGAGGGTATATCTGATAGTAGGAGCTAAACAGTCTGATGCCATGAGAAGGGTATAGACTGCATAGGAGGATTTTGTGCCGCGGAGCGATCTCTGTCCTATAAGTATTTCTGCATAAGGCAGGTATTTGGCCAGACGTAAGGAGGACGACAAAAATCTGTTCCAGGTTCCATTCGGTTATTTCTTTGTAGTAATGGTACTAGACTGGACTCACACAAAACCTCCGAACAACAACCTGAAAGAGGACATCGAATATACATCACAATATTTTGCTGCTTTCATTAGAAGTATGAGAGACGAACTAAACCATTTATATCATTAAGGTAGATACTTGAGATTAAAGGCCATCCCAGACCCTTTATTCACTAATGGACATGCTATTAATCTAAGTGCTGTAAAAAGTGTCATGTTGCAATGAAACTTTGCTCAGAGCTATACGGTACCATCGCTATTAACAACACAGATAAAACGCCGTGACAAATAAATAGCTCCTGTACCATTTGATAAATGTAAAACATACATTTGTACACAGTCCAAAAAGATGGACGCTTGTGTTCAAATCTGAACACTCTCGTAAAATATAAAAATGTGTTGAAATAAATCACTACAATGCTATCGGAATTGACAATGTGACCATTTTTGAAGAAATTATGAAATGAAATGTCCCCATGATAAGTATTTGAAAACCAGAAAGTATGTTTTCAAATGTTACGTGGCCATATCTCAACACTTTTACGCACAATGGTACACTTTTACGCGTCAGGCGTTCACAAATTGTTTACACACGACGTTTTCAAATATCATCACGTGTTCAAATATGAACACCATTTTGAACACCATGTTGGAAATTTGAACCGCGATGTTCAAAATTGTGTACATATTTGAACACCATTTCAAAGATTTCAAATGAACGCATCGCGTTTGAACACATATATCCTAGTTTTAAAATACTTATCATGGGGAATGCTTTTGCGCATTTTATTTCATAATTTTAAAAATGGTTACATTGTCAATTTCGAAAACATTGCAGTGATTTATTCCAACACATTTTCACATTTTACTGAAGTGTTCAGATTTGAACACCAGCGTCCAAATTTTTGACAGTGTAGGCATTTTCTGACAACATAAATTGAAACTCACTTATACATATACTAAAGAATTCCAGATTATTTCGGCCTGGGGCTAATATGTTTTAAGCCTCTGACATTCAGCGTATACTTAATACTTGTATTTACCCACATGTATATCTAAACGTTTAAAAATAAAGTCATTTAAGAATACTCGTTTACCTCGTCAATGTTTCCAGACATATACTGCAGTAAACCGTCGCCTCCCAGGTAAAATGGACACCGACTTATCGCTATATCACCTAGCATAAACAGGACAGAAAGATTACAATACATTTACAATTAATCATCTCAGAATGCTTACAAACAGTAATGAGAATGCGGCAAGATAGCTCTGTGTCATATATCTGCAGGGAAGCAAGATAGCATATAGAGATACACACAGCCAGGAAAAACGGTGATGGCTTGTTATTTTTAATGATGTTTTTCAAATGAAACTGTGAACGGCTGTTTCAAATTCCGGTGCTATCGGCGCAAGTACATTGTTAAAAGATTAACTGGAATTTTGGATAAATGGGGGATTGGTTCCACAATCCCTAATGGCGTAATTCCATATTTGATACCTGGACGAGGTCGTCTCTAAGTATGTTCCACCTTCTCTCCCCACGCTATACCAAAGTAACCCCAGAAGTAACAATGAGAGCTACAGATTTCTGATTTAATGGAATGACTTAACACGTGTTACAGATTCGCTCTTCAGAGCCACGGATATTACGAATATTTTGTCCCCGCCCCCACTGACTAATTAACCTCCACCCATCACCTGGACGTTGTGCACCCAAAATCAATCATACCTGCTCGGGTTAACGGCCAGCTAGCCAGTTTAGTACCCTCAAATCTGTTAACAATGCGTAAATGCAAGAGTAAACATGGAAAGACGTGACAGTTTTACGGTTGAGTTATCTTTATTGGAAGTAAATTGTTCTTACTTCCAAATATATTAGATTCCAGGCAAACCAGACCGTTGACCTTCAAGTAGAGCTGGCTGTATTGGTATTCCAAGGACACTGACTGGAACTCGTATGGAATCTGTACAAGAGAAAGAGGAAGGCGTTACAGACGGTAAATATTGGCTTAGGTGGGTCAGGTACACGACACAGATTAGATTGTTGTATTTGTAATGTAACGAGCACACGTCATAGATCAGAATGTTGTATTGGCAATGCAACGAGCATACTTCAAAGATTAGATTGTTGAACTGGTCATAAAACAAGCTCACGTAATAGATTAAATGAGATTGTTGCATTGGTAATGTAATGAGCACACGTCACAGACCAAGGTCCTCGGAGAGCTTGTCGTAAGAGGGGACTAACTGAGGCACTCGTGGGTTTCCTGGTGTGAAAAGGAATACGACCCCACCCGTGTGGTTCCCGGGTGTGAAAAGGAATAGGACCCAACGTCGTGATATGACTGAAATATAGTTGAAAGCGACGTTAAATCATACTCATTCACTCACCCACTCACTTTTGTGACTGTCGTATTGGTAATGTAACGAGCACACGTCGCAGATTATAATAGATTGATGTGTTGGTAATGTAACGAGCACACGTGGCAGATTATAATAGATTGTTGTGTTGGTAATGTAAGTTAACGAGTACGTCACAGATTAAATTAGATTGTTTTATTGGTGATGTAACGAGCATACGTGATATGTTAAATAAGGTTGTTGTATTGGTAATGTAACGAGCATACGTGATACATTAAATTATATTGTTGTATTGGTGATGTAACGAGCATACGTGATAGATTAAATATGGTTGTTATATTGGTAATGTAACGAGCATACGTGATAGATTAAATATGGTTGTTGTATTGGTAATGTAACGAGCATACCTGATACATTAAATTAGATTGTAATGTAACGAGCATACGTGATACATTAAATTAGATTTTTGTGTTGGTTAATGTAACGAGCATACGTGATACATTAATTTATATTGTTGTATTGGTGATGTAACGAGCATACGTGATAGATTAAATAAGGTTGTTGTATTGGTAATGTAACGAGCATACGTGATACATTAAATTATATTGTTGTATTGGTGATGTAACGAGTATACGTGATACATTAAATTATATTGCTGTATTAGTGATGTAACGAGCATACGCGATAGATTAAATAAGGTTGTTGTATTGGTAATGTAACGAGCATAAGTGATAGATTAAATTAGATTGTTGTATTGGTAATGTAACGAGCATACGTGATAGATTAAATTAGATTGTTGTATTGGAAATGTAACGAGCATACGTGACAGAATAAATTAGATTGTTGTATTGGTAAGGTAACGAGCATACGTGACAAATTAAATAAGGTTGTTGTATTGGTAATGTAACGAGCATACGTGATAGATTAAATTAGATTGTTGTATTGGTAATGTAACGAGCATACGTGACAGATTAAATTAGATTGTTGCATTGGTAATGTAACGAGCATACGCGATAGATTAAATTAGATTGTTGTATTGGTAATGTAACGAGCATACGTGATAGATTAAATGATATTGTTGTATTGGTAATGCACCGAGCATACATGATAGATTAAATTAGATAGCTGTATTGGTAATGTAACGGGCATACGTGATACATTAAAGTGCCCCCTACATATTTTCGCTATCGCCAAGGCTAGAGTGCTGAAACGTACCACACTATATCTTTGGGGCAAGCTCTACAAGAAAATGACGTAATTTTTTAAAAGAGCATTATTGGACGATTTTTTTGGTCAGAATTTTCGATTTTTTTTTATTTTTGTTTTTTCTTCGCAAAAACTACATGATAAATTAGTAAATAATAATCTGATATGAAATAAAATAGGTTTTTTCCCACTTTTCCATACAGAAAAGCAAACATTTTGAAGAAATATGACGAAAACGTCACTTTTCTGGTACCCCACATGGTCGCCTTTTTGAATATACCACGATCCACTGATGCAAATAGGCCCAAAATGACCTCAATATAATAATCTAAAAAGTCACGGAGATTCAGCTCTCATTTTTTGTCGTTCCGGAGATAGGAGCAAAAAACTAACCCGGGGACGGAAAGTGCCCCCGGCCAGGTAGGGTTAAATTATATTGTTGTATTAGTAATGAATAGTCTTTTTGTCATATAATAACCCACATCCGGTGTGAAGAGAATGACTTAGAATGTTGTATTGGAACACGTATCCGGGTTCTATCTTTCAAGCCAGCTTAGACATTTTATTCACCTCAGGTAAGACACTTTTCCAAAGACAAACATATGGCAAGGGGCATTGTTTTCTGAGACAATTTTCCCCTCACACCGGCTTTATGTAATCGCTTTAAATATGACCATTCATGAGCATTCATAGTCTTGGTTTATTCCTAGAAGAGTGTGTACAGTAACATGCGATCATTTCACATCACCACTGCTATAAGCAATCGGCACGGTCCCGGAGTATATGTAGGATGCTGACTCGACCAGCTCTGACAAGAATCCATCCCTGTTTCTGACTGTGTCCACTTCCAAATAAGGGATGTCGAACTAACCTATCAATAAACCAGGCCTGAAACATCCTATGAATCAGGATATAAGGGTTACATAATCAACCGATGTGATAGGCTCTTCCTCTCCCCCCCCCCCCCCTTCATCCGTCCCTACCATTGTCTGGGTTAAAGCATAGAGGCATATGATTTGGTCTAGGGTATAGGCTTCCGGTTGGTTTCAGGGTTACGTTTAGGGTTAGGATTATGGGTTGAATTATAAACGATGGGGATATTTTTCCAGGGAGAAAGAAAATTCTGTTACATCGGTACCAGATATTACGCTGTGATACACCACTGCCTTGGGATTTATAAAATTTCCCTCGCGTCCTTAAGTTTAGAATGCTCACCAAATCGGGTCTATCTGGGCGTAGTTTGGCGTCACTTTTTACAGTCACTGAAGGATTAGGTGTAAGTACTCCTGATATCATACAGTTACAATACACATCTATGTAACGATACTCACCAAAGATGGCGACGTGCACTGAAGAGTACTCTCAACATAGACGTCCCGGAAGTAGACACTGTAAGTCTGGTCGATGGGACGATAACTTATTCCGATGGAAGGTCTGTCGTAACTACAACCGTTGGACACGAGGGTGGTGAATTGCTTGGCAGTCGCCAAGTTCGCGTCAACTTTAAAATTGAACTGTATTTGAAAAGCTCTGGCGAAGTCGTTGCTAGCAAATGCCCATACCGGCATTCGACCGCTGTCTAACCGAGCGCTGCCATTTTCCACCTTGACATTAAACCATGGGTCACGGCCGATGGAGTTATAATTCGCGTCGTCAAGCAGGTCATAGGTGAAGGTCGCATTGAACATCAGGTCACAAATTCCACCAACTGCAAACAAACAGAAGCTAAAGTTATGTGGTCTTTCGTGAACGTTCTAATATCTTGAATGTTGAATATTCTGTTATATTTTCCCATATTCACCCGCATTCAATCCATCAGAATCAGAAAATCTCAAACCTATATTGATGCATTATTCCGGACTTGGACATCTAACACAGGAGAGAGATCTTCAAATTGAGTTCCGTACAGAAGCCGATGTTTGTCTCCGATAATCCATACTAGAAGATGCTTTTAAATAGCTTCTTAACATCAGACGATAGCTCTGAATGGTGAATCTGGAGCAAATATACGATGTGATGGAGTTTGCGATCTTTTTTTGGGTAGGTTTTTCAAAATACATTTGCACACACCCAAGTACCGCCGTCGTTAAAAGCATCACGCATCCAACGGAAAGGTAACATAGCGGAAAGCATGCCTGTGTCCGTAACGTTAACGGCGGCGTATCTTCTCCAGAACGGACCAACGGTAGCAGAACGGACCATCGGTGGCAGAACGGACCATCGTTGGCTTATGGTCATCTCTGCAGAACAGATTTCCCCCTCAACGACCCTGAGTAAGAAGTCATGTTCTCCGTTATTGTACCACTATGATATGCTCGTGATGTCTTCACGATGAAGCAAGTTTGGTCCGTATACCAACCTTCGTAAAGGCATCGCAAATCGATCAGATCGCACAATTTTCGTCGCAAAGTGCGAAGCGCCTGTGAAACGAGCCCCTGGTTGTGATAAGTTTCGAACACTGTGTAATTATGGAGCACGATTTTGCCAGTGGATGTCAGAGTTGACCAGTCTTAATAAATTAAAATCCTATATGCTTCTCTATCGTATGGTCGCTACAGGATCTTATACTCGCCGATCTCCCTTCGTGTTTTGTTTACATCTGGGACTTCAAACTCTTGACCAATCGTAGCCCATCTTCTGTATTCTCTGGTGACATGACTCGGATTTGATCGATACAGCCGACTATAAGCTCTATAGGGGTACTTCGTATACCTAAATCATGAATATTCCAGCGGTAAAACAAGAAATATCAACATTTCTTTTCGATTCTCGCTTTCGAGATTTACTTTTACTGATTCAATCAATTTTCTGATGAAGTTCCACTATGATGAAATAGAAATATTGCACAGAAAATACCCGATATACAGAAATAATTCAGTCGCTCGACGAAATTACTTCCACCGACCTGTTCAGAGCCTCTTCGTCCAGCGACTGTGAAAAATAGCTCGGGCAGCAGCCACGAGGATCCTTCATGGACAAAATTTTGCGAATATTTGGCAAAATTATTCCCTAATCCGACTGAAAAAGGTAACAGTAGGTACAAAGGTATGTCAGACTTTAAAATGTCTCTCACAACGAGTCGACTTTTCTGTCAGAAATTTCCCCGATAATGTGAAGTTGAAAGGGGTTTATCGCTCGCTCGCTCGCTTACTCAGACCCAGGGTTTCTCATTTCCAGCTGACAGTTGTGCGCCGCATGCATACTTAGCTCGGATGTTTCGTCGTTGCTTTTTTAGGACTTTCCCTGTCATAATGCCGTCATTTATAGATAGTATAATCCCGTTTGAATTGATGTCATTTAATCCAGACGTCTGGCATGAAACAGCGCGGGAGCCGATGTCACCTTTTCTCGGTTAGGCCGAGCGTCGAGTTGGGAGTGGAAATGCCGCTACTAAAACGGATGTGATTGGTCCGTTTGCAGCACTGCATATTCATGACATGACATCACAGAACACGGAGGGAGATCGGCGAGTATAAGATCCTGTAGCGACCATACGATAGAGAGGCATATAGGATTTTAATTTATTAAGATTGAGAGTTGACTACCTTGTTTTTGTTCCACTTTCCTCAAGTGACTTGGACGCGGAATTGAATTATTGACGCGGAATTTGGATTATGGACGCGGGAATTATTTAGTGGACGACGGCTGAATATTGAATGACGAGCTATACGCTTGTATTTCATCTTGTTATACATGTTTTAAATTCAACCTACTTGTCGTGTCCACGACGGCGTTGGGTCGAAAGGTGATGGTACGATAAGGCGGGATTTTGGCCTATACGTGGTGCGGTTGAAATCGAAAAAATAAAATGTCCTAAAAATACTTAGGTTTTAATGTAACGGCAAGAGAAAATATAAGTACACAATATGTGTAAGTTTTAGTGTGATTGCGTTATGATTATAGTTATCACATGAAACTGAAATCCACAACTTGTGCTATTTCGTGAAAAAGGGGTCTAAATCGAGTCTTTCAGACACTCATTTAGACGCGAAGGACCCCTTGGACCAGAACGCTATTTAACCTGGTGTTGTGTGGTAACATTATATTTCCACTGCTGGAAGATCTTATTGGTCCAAGGGGTCCTTCATACTAAAAAATGAAAAGTTATGATTCATAACGTTTGAAGTTTTCGTAAGTAGATTAAAGTGACAAAATAGCCTGTTACAGTTGTTCGTATGTCATGGTGTAGTGGATACGCACGTTGGATCACAAGCGCCTCGAAATTTTCTTTTACCGAGTTCGAATTCCAGGAGGTCAACATGTGTGACGTCGACAATTTATTTCAATCTTTCTCATTTTTGTAAAAAAAAATTGCATTCAGTATATCTGAAATAAGTTTTTGGGCTATCATTATGAACCAATTAAAAGTAAAATAAATATTGTTTACCGATGACACGATACTGCGTGGACATTACGGGCCAGTCATACGTTGAAATCGAACGATCAGTCGCTACCTGTTACAATGGCAATATATTCGCATAAATTGTGTATTTATTCTCCAATATGTGCATGTAAAATCGACTGCAACGTGGTGAAATAATAACGTCTTGGTACCGAACATATGTGAAGCTATCATGGTTGACCGTAACATTCAGTCCGTTGATTGACAGTTGCCGCTGACGACAAGTTGTACATTGCATTGTGATTGACAGATGGACAGAAGAAATGTACATTCCTATGAGTCGGCCGGCTGTGGGCAAAATACCCGCCTTACAATACCATCTTCTTTCTAATGAAGACTTATGAAACATTTGTGATCGCTTGGATTTCTTTGGGATTTTCGTCACAAGCCAATCAATACGCCTGATTTTAAAATTTGAATTGACCAATCAAACGTTATAAAACTGAAAGAGATCCCGGGATGCAATACTGTTTCCTCTAAATTACCTGGTGCGTCAACAACAGCGCCTGGACCAAGGGGATCCCAGTCACATCGACAACCAGTCTGGTTCCATAGCGTATCCACGGGACATCGTTTTGGTAGAGTCAGCCAGACGCCCCAGTGTTTGATCTGATACAGCATTGGGTCAGTGGCAACCGCCCGGTTGTTTGGACAATTCGGATCGACGTCACCGGTGTCCGGTGGGATGACGCAGCTGCACAGAGTCTGGTTCCACGTCAAAATTCCAAAGCAAGAATAATCGGCCCAGTACATGTTGGAAAAGACTTGGTACATATTGGGGTTGTTGTGGTGAGCACGGTAGCCTTCGCATGTCCAGTCTGAAATGAATAGATGATCTACAATATTGCTTCTCATGTCGATTCTTTTCAATGCGTTACACTTCATTCACGAAGAGATGGACGGGCGATGGCAGTTATTTTTTGCATATATATATACGCACACCATTGATAAAAACTTTAAAGTAATTCGACTCAAAGCATATCTAAAAAATCATCTCCATATCTGTCTTGCTGTCGCCTTGACGTGTTTACCTCAATGTTGGTATGCGACATGTATCGTGCCCTAAAGTATCAACTGAAAACAAATATTTTCAATTATTTCCTGAGCAGTGGGCAACAGTGACCTTGACCTCTGACGTATTAGCCTGAATTTGGCACGCGACACATCGAAGGCTGATGAGGAGCGGTTCTTCAGATATGTTTTCTAGCAAATTGACAGGTGAGTGGTACCATTTATATAGCGGAGAACACGGTCTTTTGTCTCTATGCAGAGTTGACCGTCGGAGGTTATTCCCGGTTTTGGAGACCTAGTTATTTCCCAGGGCGTGATGGCTAAGAATATCTTGGGGATTTGTGTCTCTTCTCACATCCTTTTCTATTGCAACTAAGGACGAACACTTATCCCTAATTTGGAAAAATCTGTCCTAGCTGTGTTAGAAGATGGAAGCCAGACACTTTAAGCCACCGGACATTCTTAGCCTCCACAACGGTACCACTTGGTTCATGATGTCTTAACAAACAGGGAACCAAATATCCAGTCGACCAACAATACTCGAATCGTAATCAGTTAACCAGAAAGAGGCAATCAACTTTTATGGCTGTTCTTAAGAAGACAATATTAACAGTTATCATTTGGGCTTTCAAAACTGAATTTTTACCCCAAGATATTATCAACACTTCTGGACACAATTAAGAATCGGAGACTCCCCCTTCATAATTCTTTTCTGCTTTTCAAGATAGGATTCTGCGCGATAAAATCCTTTTGAACTGGGCAACCTCATGCATGCGTTTTGTTGTGGTGATGCATCAACCGCAACTAGAGTTACAGTGAATTTTATGATGATAAATGCCTCACTATAACATACTTATTGATCTTACCTATCGCGTTTGCTACTGGTGCCGGGGCTGGAGCTGGGACCGCTGCACCGGTCCCCATATTCGGTGCACTTCCTGTCGGGAACCCCGCATTTCCCGGCTGCGGATTTACTACTTCTGGAGCTCGCGTTACAAGTAAGGGTCTCCAGTGTGCACCTGGAAGCCACTGATCGGCACCAATGACGGGATCAACCGCAATGTTACCCACTGGCGGGACTGGGTTTGCCCCAGGTAGAGGTGTTGATCCGCGACGAGTGTCCACCGCTACTTCTGGAGCTAGCGGGATATGTAAGGGCCCAAAGTCATGTGAAACTGAAATCCTTGGATCCGCACCAATGATAGGATCAAGCACAATGTTACCCACTGGCGGGGCTGGGTCTGCCCCGGTTTGGGGTGCTGCCCCGCGACGAGTGTCCACCGCCCCACCGCTCAAATCCAGCACAAATGGTCTTGGTGATGTGGACATTGCCGAACACACGCTAAGGAAAGCGGCTACAGCAACAACGAGCTTCATCTTTGGTTTGAGCTCTGTCCTGAAAGGATTGAGAAGAATGAATTTCAGAAACAAACGATGCAATTCATTGTGATGAGCAGAGTAAAACAGCACGCATTAAAATAGCATCAAAACATGTCATTATTAATCGGGTTTTCCAACAGACTGTGACCCAATAACCTAAGACCAGTCGTTGGCCAGAAAAAGCGAAAGCCGTGAATATTTGAGAGACAATGATAAAATGGTTTGTCTGCTCGTTCCAGTCCATCAGAACCGTATGCAATTGCAGTTCGGCTCTACTCATAAACACACATTCTCAACGAAATAATCAACAAGATGCAGCCTCATGCGGCTTCATTTTAACTTTTTAAACCTAATGATCAATATAACACACTTTCAGTTTGACAAATACGAAATACGAATGCCTAAAGTATGAAAATCCCTTTCATGGGTATCCTACCTACCGACGGTATATAGGCTAGCATGAATATAGCGCATGACTAGGTTTATATATTCTTTGTTAGGACATCTTTTGATCCTGGAATGTTCATATGAACAGTCACAATCAAAGCGTGATATGTCTAAGATACATCATACACCAGATGACGACTTTACAACGAAAATCATATGGATTAAGAATACCGATCAGCGTTACGGATTTGATATTTTTGGAACATCATGATGTCTTGCTGACATCATTGAAAACTGTTGACCGCTTCTCTCTTGTGGGAAACTAGTCCACTTTTATGTATACTATGATTTATGTACACTATGATTTGCTGGAAATGCTATTATATGAATAAGGTCTTCGGATTACATCCGCGGAAATTCTTTAATGGACGACGGCTGAATATTGAATGGCGGACTAGACGCTTGTATCAGCGGTTAACTCTTCATCCAAAGTCAACGACTAATAAAACAATTGTGACATTAGCTGGAGACCCGAGAACTAGTAATGACACAAATTGTCCCAGTTGCGACAACTGTTGATACTCGATCATTGAGGTAACAAACGACAAACCGAGTCTCTCGGGGCACATGTGAAAGTTGACCATCCCTTCAGATAAGAGAGAGCTGTCCATTTATTCGAGCTTAAAAAGGCGAGAGCGGTATTTGCCCCTGATATATATATGTCAGGTAAGTTTGAACAATTCGCCAATGCCCTTCCAACTGCCCTCGCACTCAATCCGCTAACACATCGCCATGATATATCTGATAAACTGTTGTCTAATTCATACTAACCTTGTTGTCTCTGTATCATCTGATGGAGCCAGGTCTCGGTGTTGTGCTCTCGTTTCGTGAGATGAAACCAGTTCTTATACGAGTCTGGAAAGCCACATCTTCACGACTGAATGATTGACACGACATTTTAAGGACTTGTCACCGCACGATTACTTTTTTAGAGAAAACTTGTCCATACATTTGATCATTGTTGACATTTTAGAGATTGCCATTACAGTTCACCGTCAATACTAAATTAACACATGGAGAAATCTAACAAATGGTAAAATTGCATGGGTACTGTCATCAGCTAATATTAGGGGTATATCTCTATATCCTAAAGAATGCCACTGTGAACTTCAGCCAATCAGCGAAGCAATACCCTGTGCAAATTGACCAATCAGATCACTTACTTTACGAGACCATGGCATGTTATCATATTGGTATTATACTATACAATGAAAGTGGGTGGAGCGCGGTCTGCTATACAATATGGTAAGGTTTCACCTTTCCAAAATAAACCTTGACGTTGTGAAGAATGGATAATATCGGTACTCTGTGAAATTTATGTTATCGATAGCGGTTAATAATCAATGGGTCATAATCCATACAATTCGAATTTTCTTGCAGTAATTAGAAGTAAAAATCCTCGGAAGGTTTACAGCGCGCAATCAAATGTGCCGGTATAATGAACACTCGGTTGAGGATTATAATTTCTCTCATCATAGAAACATGTATGATGAGTGGAGAATATGAGGGCTTGTATCCTTAACGTCTGATGATGGTAAAAACAATAGCCTGTCTATAGTAGTCACTCCTGCGTGTACTGTCTGCCAGTCGTCAGCTGAAGACCATGCAGTTTTCGTCCTTTGATCGATTGTGACTCTGACAGATCGACATACAATTCGTGTAATCGTTAAAGGTTAACTGGTGCTAAAAGTGTAGCTATATAATTATACATTTATTACCAAGAAAATATGTAAATTACGCTATTACAAATAAATAAGCCCAAGATATCCCACTTTTGAGAATGTTTTTTGAATTGACGAGACTGGAATACGAAATTTTGAGATATAAAATAGAACTCTCAAGATACTTTAAAGTCTGAATTCCGAGATAATATGGCAGGCACCTAAGGTTTCTACTTTCGAAATTATTCCTATCAGAAAATCCATGGGCAGCGCGCCACTATACAGTGACTATATAGGTATTATTCTTAATTTTCGAAGTTGTCTTTGTATTTTCCTCGGAATCAGCTCAATTTTCAGCGAATATCCATGCATCCTTTTCAGATTCACTGCACTGTTCAGCATAGGACAATCTTTGGAAACCTGCTTGAAAACTAGGGAAACCTTATAATACATATAGTTTCTTTTTAAACCGTATTCACGTTAACAAGTTATTTTTATTTCAATCAAGCACTTTGAGTGTGGTTGATCTAATTTATTTAATATTAAACTTTGAAAGTGCAGATCAACTGGACTAAAGAAAAAGTTTTAATGTATAGATATTTTGTAAACTTTTGCCTCTATAGGAGTTCTACTAATATAGCATATATCTCCTAGCCAAGAATATTCGGAATACTCTTGAATACAAATGGTACTGGTACGTTAATACTATACGATTCCTGATTATGATATAGAGACGAGATCATTTTGTCGTCTAAACCTGACGAGTTTTGCCCAGGGCATTTTAAATTATATATAGAACTACAGCATGATTTTGGGTGCTATTTTGATCACACGATTCTTCGTGCAATTGCATGATTTGACATTAATGATTTTTTTCTTCTCATTTTTCATCATTATGAAATACAGGGAATAAGATTACGAAAATAGGAAAATTCGGTGTATTTTGAGTGAGAGCGTGAGTACGATTCAACGTCGTTTTCAACAATTTTTCAATTATATCACGACGGTGTCTACTTGAACTGAGTGGTCCCAATGTCTCCATTTGAGAGCGCTGCAACACCGAAGCGCCATGCAGCATGGCATACGAAAGACTCCACCAAGTCGCATTATCCTGACGCCGGGTCAACCATGTCTTGATGTATACTCTTACTACTGAGCACCAAGGAAGAAAGCATTATTATTTAAGTCTTCGGTATGACTGGACTAGGGATCGACCTCAGGATAATGTACTTTGAAGCTTGCCAAATATCAACAGTTGGTTCCGCATAAATTTTCATTTTTGTATTGTATATAACAACCTGATCTCTACAGAAAAAAAATTCAGATTTTTCACAAGATCCAACATAGGCGATAACTGGAGTATTTTCGACTTGAAGTTGCTAAAAACATCATAAATTCAAGCATAATGATTCTTTCTTGGAAGAGTAAGATAATTTGATCCATATTTTTCATATTTACACCAGTTATCCACACCGGTAGTTAAAAATCCTGCCTCATGATAAAGAGATAGGGAGGAGAGCCAATGAACGAACCACTGTGTTATATTGGCGCCGCTCTTTGGTAAAGGATTGACTTGGAGGTTGTGCAAGACACGGATTGAGATGGACAGACTCTAGTATCTTCCTTTTGCAGTATGTTTATAATAATCTGACTGAACACATTTTTTGCGACAGCTCTAAACAAGCAAACAATACATTAATGATAAATATGTTATTTTGTAAATAAGTCGAGTTTAGCCGGAACTATCCATTGAGAAATTTTGAAGAAAGTAAACCACAACCATAATATCTGCTTTCGTAGTTGCGAGAAGTAACCAACCACGCGCGACATAATTTTAATTTTACTGGAGCTCTTTTGGAATTTCAAGACGCGAAAAATCTATTTGCCAAACTGTACTTTGTACCCCGTGGAACCACAGGCCCTCAAAACAAGAGGTTTGGGGGGTGGTATTACGGTGAAGTGTCGAAATATGGGGTCTCTATATATAACCCCATGCTTTATATAAAAATACACCAAGGTCCGAAACGCATCTTGGGTGAAACGAGAAATAAACGGTTTACCTCCAAACAAAATACAATTCTACAAGCATTCGGCAGCTGATCAGTGTGTGACCTCTTCGTCAGAGGCGTGTCGCGACTGACCAATCAGAATTAAGAACGAAGCCCGCCATAATCTTGGGGTTCAGGGATGGATGGACAGTTACGTTGGATTGCACACATATACTATGTACAAACATATATTTGACGAAGGGAATATATAGAGTGACACTTGTAGAATAAGCTGATGTATTTTGCTTGGAGGTAAACCGTTTATTTCTCGTTTTACCCAAAATGCGTTTCGGACCTTGGTGTATTTTTATATAAAGCATGGGGTTATATATAGAGATCCCATATTTTGACACTTCACCGCAATACCACAGCCCCCCCCCCCAAAAAAAAACCCCTCTTGTTTTGAAGGCCTGTGGTGGAACATTGTCTGTCGATGTTGAGGAAATTCATACTTGACTCTCCGAGTGTATGATCTGTTCCCTTTTTTTGATTTCTACTCGAAAGTTCCGAATGGTATGCTTGGTGGTGCAGCTTCTATTTCTTGATCCTTACGGTCGACCTCAAAAGTTTCGACCAATACTTTTATCGCCGGATAACCTTCCAACTAAGGTATTGCTTCTCTCAAGCTCTGTTTTTCAGTTTTGTCAGAAATATAGAACTGTAAATTGACGACATACACATTAGGACGACTGAACGGATTCTTTTCAAACTTGGTATATGGACGTCTAAAAAAATGTCACTTGGGATTACATTCTGTTATCAAACCCAAAGGTGGCGCCTTCTGAGGGCCAAGTGGGATTTCGCTTTCTGTCTCTAATAAAATATAATTATAAATCTAATAAAATTAGAACCAGTCTCTAAACGGATTCTCTCAAAATTTGGTGTGTATGTATCACCTCAAATGATGTCGCTTACGGTTGCAATCTATCTACATATGACCACATCTAACGTCACATGGGCCAACTTAAAATCCTTTTCCGCAACAAAATCAATAAAACGACTTTATGTAATCCCAGTAAATTTAGCATATCAATGTTTTGCCACAAGATGTTGCTTGGTTTTCCGTTCCGTCCACATACACCCATGAGTGGCGTCACCTGGAGGCCAAACTTAAAACAAAAATGTTTTCGGACAGTGAAATTAGAACGACATAACGGATTCTTTCGAAAGGACCACGTAAATGACCCCAGAACAGGTGCGGTAGAAGTGCCAAAAATAAAATATTACATATAAAAGAAGTTGTTCAGATTGCAAGTAGTACAATATTACATTGCATACTTAGAAATGTTTCAAGACACTGAGTCTCATCATTCTCGAATAACAGGGACGTGAAGTAGTGCATTCGTGCAAAGTCGACAATTTTGAGCCGAAAACACCTCGTATTTATTTCTATAAACATATGAAGATAAACGATAAACAGAACCAGCTTGATACAGCATACTCGCTGTTCTTATTCGTAGTCGCAGACCAAATCTGGTTCTGGTTATCGTTTATCTTCATATGTTTACAGAGAACAATTGGAATTGGTTTCAACTCAGAATCAACTATTTTGCACAAATGCTCTACTTTACGGCCCTGTTACTCGAGAATGATGAGACTCAGTGCCTTGAAATATTTCTGAGTATATAATATAATATTGTACGTTATGTCAATTGAACAATTTCTTGTAGTGGATGTATTTTATTTTGGTACTTCTGACCTGAGGCCATTTACCCAACTAATGATACAAGGTCCTTTGGTATACGGTTTTTATTTTCGAACAATAAAAGTAGAACGACATAACGGATTCTTTCCAAATCTGGTTTGTGGATATCATGCGACAGGATGTCGCTTGGAGTCATATACATTCCCATATGCCCATAGGTGGCGCCATCTTCGAAGTCTACTTAACAGATCTTTTCCACGACAAAAAAAATATAAAAAAAATAGACGGATTTGCTCCAAATTTGGTATATCGATATCTCGTCACAAGATGATGTTTGGTATTCCGTTCCATCCACAGACACCAACGGGTGGGCACCACCTGGAGGTTAAAATTTCTTTTTCTGACAGTAAAATAATTCGACATAACGGATGCTTTCAAACTTTGGTATGCGGATAACATGTCACAAAATGGCATCTGAAATCGCGTCCCATCCACATATGCCCATAGGTGGCGCGGCCTGGGTCAACACTAACATTTTGTGTCTGAACTCGAAACTTGAAATGCCTTAATGAAATGTTTTCAGATTTGGTATGGGATATCTTATCACAAGATATCGCTTGGTATTGCATTCCGTTCACATTGGCTGCAACGATGGTTTCACCTAGAGGCAAACTTGAGTTGCTTTTCCACAAAGCGCAACTTTGAATGACTTGAACAAATCCTTGTGTACATGGTGATACCTTGCCACAATATATTGCTTTGGATTAATATCTTTAGAACTAATAAATGTTTACTCACTCCATATGCAAATGGGATGCCACCCTCGATCATATTCACCGACTGTATCTAGTATAAGAGTGATTAATATTTTATATGATTTGAAACTTTGCTTCAAGAATTTAGAGATTACATCCCATTTCCCATGATCTGTCGAGAAACTTTACCGCAGACAAAAAATAATTAAATAAATAAATAAAAACAAAAAGAAACAACAACAACAACAACAACAACAACAAACTACTAGAGGTATAAATGGAATTTTGATTACTGACAACGTAGTAACAAAACGCTTAACTAGCTATTCATTTTAGTTTCTGAAATAAAAAGCTTGGTTCCTTTGTTGCTCATGATGTCAACCACATCGCTGAAACTATTTGGTAGCTGTGTCGTTATTAATGCGGCTACTTGGATTGTTGTTTTTTTTACATTTTCCGATAGAGCTTCACCCAGAGGCATATTGCGGCAAGTTAATAGCGCCCTTTCTCAAGGGAGTAAGACAAATATTTAACGAGGGTGGTGGGGGAATGCCCTCCGCCCGCTCCATGCTTGGACAGGTTCCCAAAAGCCCAGCCCAGGCCAGGTGGGGTTAAAGGATTCCTCAGCTATTCCTTAGTATATTGGAAAATGATTGAAGTAGGCCTCTCTCCTCCCTTCGAATCCTAAAATCCAGTATTTTGCGAGAGAATGTCAGTTTTCCTGTTTTTGCTCCGAACGAGTAACATTTGAACCAGATGTAAAAAAACCTGTGCAACTATATCTGATTATGGTGGGTCTTGCTGGACGACATGGAAGAAACACCATGCACATATTTAGTTTGAGGACTGCTACCTCAGTGAAGAAACTAACTATTTTCAATAAGAGAATGTAACGTTCTTAATTACCGTCATGTATCATTGGACTGTTGATGACTAACTATTACAACAGCGGTGCAGGAAAGCCATACAATCTGTCCGTGTGTAATCATTTGCCACACCAGAAAGTTAATATAGAAGAAGAGAGCGGTTCGGAAAATATTAACATAACTCATGATAATACACCAAGTAAACGGGATTTCGACCCTCCTGCTGGGGTCTTTTAAATTACGTTTACATGAAGAAGCTCCGAGTTTATAGTAATACTGAAGAACCCACGTACGAGTCTAAATAGTATACATATGATGTTGATCAATATTTCGATATGTATTTATTTCATGTCATATACATAGACTGGAATGGTGGTTGTTACAAAGTTCCATACAAATATTTGAGGTAAATATTGGAACTATACTTCAGAAAGAGTTATGTGTTTTAACCAATCTCACACTATACTATACTATACTATACTATACTATACTACGGTATAGAAAAAACTAATCTTTTTTTGAAAAATGTCATCTCATAGCAAAATTTACCCCTGATAAACAATTTACCTCTCTTGCATAAGCAAACGGACATGTCATATTTAACGTACACAGCTCAAACGTGCATTTTTACCTCCGACGACCAGACGGAGGTATAGCAGAGCAACGTGAAATCTCCCGTCAAATAATTGTCATATGGGGAACCCACGACTCATGGGATTTCCAATAGGGATTGCTATGGTTCCCGACGAAATTTTGAAGCCAAGTTGTTGGACACTATTGAAATACTGGGATTCCCAATTGCAATGCATTTCAATGGGTCTTGCTTCTGTAGTCGGGTTCCACCTCCCATCATGCTTCACGAGTTACACGTAATGGCCGCTTTCACCGGGAGATTCAACATGACGGCTCTCCAGCTTGTAGAGATGGACAACGCGATTTCTTGGCGTTTTTCTGGTAAGTTTATTGCGGCCATTTTATGTCATTACAACTCAATGATTCCTAGTACACCAGCCGTCATTTCTATATATCGTAAAGTATTTGTCGGCTGATGACTTATGTCGAAGCCAACCAAATAGTCCAAGTTGTTGTTGTTGCGTATCAAATATACGGGAGGTCATGCACGCACTGACTGGAAGACAACAGCACAATCGACGATGCCCTGATTTTTCTGATACTTTTTTCTTTCAGTTGATGATATCCACCAGCCTGGTTGTTTAAAAACAGTTATTCTAAATTTTGCTGATAAATTATATTTTCTTGGGGGAGGGGGGTATGGCTACTTATTTTAGCATTATTTTCTTGTGCATTTATCAAATATAATTTACCAGCATTATTGTAATGTCGCATCAAATCACAGTTTATTGTTTGTCAAACGAAACCACATGTGTCTCTGTCCCAATTTCCATTTCAAAAGTTCATCCCCCAGCAGCATACATGTCAATTAACATTTCAATACACTGAATTAAAAATTGTTCTTGAACCTATCAAATTACCTTGCCTCAGGATACCATTCTCAGCTTTACAGTCCATTTGAATTAAATGAGTGAAAACAGTTGAATAATGGTTAGATTTTGCAGAAGCCCCAAATTGATCTACCTGCGTGAGTCTGTAAACTTATTTAATAAAGCTGATAAATAATATACATATATTTTTTGTTTGACAACATTGTAAACCTTTTCTTTTCATTCATCCTAACAGTTTAGTGACATCCACATTGTGTGCTGTGAGACTTGTTGATGAAAAATAATTTGCTTGTTAAAACCTGATATTCTGAAAACTCATTCTGAATTGTAGTTGAAACGAAGGAGTGTCTACAGTCCACATGTAGGCCTACATTATTGAGATTTCTGACAGATAGCATGGATAGAGCCTTTCCCATTTTTTTTTTTTTTTTTTTTAGGTTTAAGCCCTGGACATACCACTGGGCATTTATTTGCCATACGATCACATTTCACATGCTTTGTTCAGCCCCCGTGATCTGGAACCAAACAGACACTATCACGAGATGGAAGAAGGAGATCATGAGATACATTTCAGATTTTACCGATGCCAAATGACTTGAACAGAAGACAATTGGACAAAAAGAAAATCAATAAATAATAAATTACATAGAAAAGTTTCTTGTCTTTGCAAGGGGGACATCAGACACACTGACAACACAGACCATTCATTCAAATTTCACCTTCCATTGGGGAGACAGAAATATTCATCAAACACAGTATACGTATTCTCTTTTGTGATCTAATTTTCGTTTGTCAAAATATTGCTCCATAGAGAAGTTACTGATATAAACAATCCTGTTCTAGATTATAATATCCTGGATTCTTATCATGCATTGCTCATGCCACTAACATGAACTCCAATCCAACCAGTGGTCAAGATCCATCATCGTTCTTCAGGATTCATATTATTGATCACTCATAGACTGGATTAAGTCCTCATAGCACTCAGTTCTCATTTCATACTTTTGCAAATTCTTGTAACATGGTCAGGTCCCAGTTCTATTAAGTAAATGTATGAAAGGTGTGAACTGGTATAATGGATTTCATCTTGTTGTGTATGACGAAAGAATCAAATATAATGAAAGCCATAAACATTTTCAATGAAGTGAGTTTTGATATTAAATATGTATACAATTGATTCCAACCTGCAGGTCATGGATTCAGCACTTCTGATATCAGATGCAACAGGACTGTTACACAAAGGATGTACTGGATGAAATGGAAAAACCAAAACAGACTATTGATTGATTCAGCTGTGTCAGAAAGGTGTGGAATGACAAAGGTGGTGAAAATCAGAGCCAGTGATTGGCCACAACCCCCCCCCCCCCACCCCCATTGGATATCAGCTGATTTCTCAGGAAATAAACATTACACATGTAATGACGACCGGCAGAGTGATACATGTGTCAATCGGTCAGACGTTTCCAAGGATGCCCAGTTCTAACGTAAAACAACCATGCCGGACTTCATTCCTTGTCTCAGAATAATTGGTCTAGCTTTTATAAAACCTGCAGCTCCCAATAGCTCCTGGATCTAGAGCACATACATGAAGGGACGTAGTTTATCGGTGCTATGGCAAAAATATCATGTAGAATGGGATTGTGTGGATAATATCAGATTCATGGAAGTTGAAGTCCTGCAGCATGCTCCACAAATATCATCAAAGGTCATAACACTTTCTGGTCTGTGGATCTATACTTTTGTTTTTTACAAAATTATTTCCCTTGACCAGGTGAGAACTTGAATGTGTCTAAAATGATTTAGCTACGAGAAAGAAAGACTTTATTTCCTGAGTAGAGGTAAAAACCGAACATATTTTGATTATTTTATTCAACTTTCAATGCCACATCTGGTATATGTAAATGTATAAAATACATACAGAATGAACTGCATACAGAATAACACAAAGTACAGGTATATGTATTTCACTACATTCTTAACCAAAGATCAATACCTGGGTGATATTACAACAATACCATGATGTTATATATTGTTATGATTGGCTGCTGATATTTCTAATTGGAGAGCAATGGGCATTCATGCTAAATTTATTTTCATAACTTCATTTATTTTCACAATAAGCAACATAATCGAGATCAGCAAGTGAAGTTCTACAACATAATATAATAAGCACCATGGGTCTCCTTCAGTTTAGTGTAGACATATATACCCTTGAATATCTGTTACCATGATTCAGTCATAATATTGTCTGTAATATATTGATGTCGACAAGGAATAAACATAATTATTTGATAGTATTATTAATTGTATGTTGTTTATGATTAACATGAACTTTCTATTTGCTGGACTCAAGCCATTTGTTCCATATGGACAATATTCTCATCAGCCATCACCATTCAATATGAATGCGAAACATGTACAAGTCCATGGTAATTGATACATTATGGTGTAGGTGACCTGTAACACCAGAATACAAAATTATTCCGAGCGCATTGAATCTTCATCACATGATGCTGAGACAGACCAGAACGGAGTGTCAGTAAAATCAGGTATGTTTTGTAGAGGATTCTGTCAATGAGGATGCTATACTGTACACAAGCAAAATATGTTGATGTGTAGGGCCTATAGCACAAAATCACAAGCAAGTTGGTAAAACTAGGCACACAGGGTCTCATTTCTGCCGCTAACGTGTTGATTTGGGTGGGGGCGTCTTCTCAGGGGGAGGTGGGGGTGGGAACGGGCCTAATGTCTCAAGCAGTATTCCAGGTTTTCCATCAATATACTGTATTCCATACCCCAATATTTCAAGCACGTGAAATCAGACAAAAATTATTTGCGGGGAATGTGACTTCCACATCCCTAGCTGGACATGCTAGTGGGGAACCCTCAATCCCAGGTTAATTACCATTGGATGTAAAAAGGGCTTCACTGATCTTGGATGTTGTATAGAGAGAGAGAGAGAGAGCTAGTTCGCGACATTTGTAAATAGTCACTGTAGTATCGCTACCAAATGTTGATAGCCATGTGCTATTTGTATATAGGTCTTTATTACAGCGTTTTAATCTGTGCTTTTACCTCCTGTGAAACGGGTGCTCCAAGATGAAAGGAGAAATTTTCTGATCAACATCATTGGTGAAGTTAACGTCCAATAAATGCAAAATTGAGCTTGGCATCCGGCCCTATGTTATTCAGTAACGTATTCCCCTACGGACTCTGTTGCCTCGACGGAGGTCTTTGCGCTCATCCAGCGCTTGTTATTCTCATGCTGATACGCCTATATGTGTACCTAAATATAATGCTTCGATGTTGATGAGCTTCGAAACGGTATCAGGGGTAAACTACATTCGCTTTATACTAATGGTTTTGAGTATGTTACGACTAACTGACATGTTCAATATTCCGCGGATATGCACCAGAATCTCTTGTGAACTTATAACAATGCCAGATTCTGGATAGCGGTCGACTCCCTTTCTTGTGAGCTGAGGGAATTTCAGATAGCGATGGATCACAAGCCTATAAAGGGTGATTGACCTTGACCTATTTTCTTATGGTCGAATGACGGGTTAAAAGTAGATTCAATGCTGTTAGTGCAGTAGGATTAGGGATATATTTTCCAAATCCACTCTACAGACGGATATGTTCTCATTAACCAGACTCATATTGAACATTACTGACCTTGGCCTATTTTCCAACGTCATTTTATATGGAATGCTGTTAGCATTATAACTCTTGAAGTGTTAATGCTAGCTTTTCCAGATTCACACGACATATGAAAATCTGCTTATCGATTACAAACAGCCAGATGGAACCAACCCGGAAATGAGAATACAATATTTTTTCATCAGGGTATGAGCTGCCGTTTATGACAATATTGTGTAGATATTACAAATATATTTATTTACAATATATGTTCATGTTGAACATATATTATTTAAAGTGTGAAATTATATATGAATTGTTTTCTAATATATGTAAGAAATCACAAAATATTTATTGTTCTTTACAGTAAATAGTTTTCTCCATAATATGATTTTTTTTTCAAATAATATTAAAAAAACAAACACTAGAGCCTATAGGCTTTGGCATGTAACCTATGACTGGGTCAACTTATCATTTCAATAAAACATTGTTTATGAGTAGATTCGATTATTAATCAATTATTTTTAGGATGAGACTTTCTTGGTGAAAGCACAGAAACTAGTGCTGGATGGGTCGACCCCGTGGGGGTTCGAACCTGTGCTCTCAGAATTTGGCACCAAACTGCCAGCAGTAAATGCAAGCGCCCTAAACCACTCGGCCACCTCAGCTCTTGTTTTTGCAGCTGCGTTTAGGCCTGTATTGCACGGCAATAGCGTGAAGAACAGATGTATTTAGTCTCGGGGCCCCATCAGAATTTACTTATATCAAGATTTTCAATCTTTTCCCACGGGTTAGAACAGCAGCATGTTAGTCCTTGGTTCTTCAACCTGAGCCAGTGAGCGCGTCATGGGGCTTTGTTTACATTCCACTCGAAAGTATGTCACTCAGTCACGGGATCGTGGAGCTGTGTATCAATGAAGGGTGGTCAGTGGAGATTTTGTGACAAAAGGCATTTTTGTCGCAACTGATTTGATCCGATCTGAAATTTTTCGTATGGCATAGCTAATTTCTAAACTACCCCTGTTATGTCAGCAGGGGTCCAATATACAGACATAACAGCCATAAGATTTAAGGCTAATGAAATTTAATACACGACTCCACAGTCTCGCCATATTAGGTAAACTGGGTCGTATCCAGAGCGAGGCTCTGGGTCAGCGGAACGTAAACACTGGCGAGAAAGCGCGTGGCCCAGGCTAATAGGCATAAATACACGACTCCACAGTCTCGCCATATTAGGTAAACTGGGTCATATCCAGACCGCGGCTCTGGGTCAGTGGAACGTAAACACTGGCGAGAAAGCACGTGGCCCAGGCTAATCAAACATGCCGAAAGGTGCAAATAATGGCTCAAGTAAAGAAAAAGGCAAGGGTAAACGCAAACTTTTCGAGGACCCCGAAGACGGTCATAACCTGGATGACATGTCCCATGAAAAATTTACTTTATGGTCGCCGCTGGCACTCAAAAATTACCTCGAAATTCGAGGGAAGTCTGCAGACGGATCGTTTGAGGAGTTGGTGGCAAGGCAAGTATAAATATAACTAGATGTAACTGTTATCCTAAGGGATAACTGAGATACCCCCCGTCCTGCAAGACAAGTCTCCCGTTCCGAGTAATATTTCAATACAGTATAAATAAAACCCAAGGATAGGAAGGGTCATAACTCTGTAACAAATGTGTGAATCGCACGGTAAATGTATTAAAATAGAAGCAAAATTTTAGAAGTATTAGTCCGGACAAAATTGTATCTACAGGATGGACAAGCCGATCCTGTACCCCTCCCCCAGCTTTATTGCAGGGCGGGGGGGGGGGGGAGAGGGTATAATGATGGAATATTATAATGTAAAATACTGCTTGCTGATCAGGTTATCAGTGCACTCATTACATGAATATTTGAAGAAATTTGGTAATTTTGACCAAATATTTTAGGTCATAAATAAGAGACCAAATATTTCTGGACAAGCCGATACATGTGTACAAAGTTTCAGAAACATCCAGTAATAACGGAAGAGGGTATAATGGAAATTATATTGCTATATAAATAATGATGCAGTTATACATGAATATTTGAAGAAATTTGGTAATTTTGACCAAATATTTCAGGTCATAAATAAGAGATGCACATCTTCAAACCATATTAAACATGTGTACAAAGTTTCAGAAACATCCAGTAATAACTGTGTTATTACTGGAGAGGGTATAATGGAATATTATAATTGAAAATACTGCTTGCTGATCAGGTTATCAGTGCACTCATTACATGAATATTTGAAGAAATTGGTAATTTTGACCAAATATTTCAGGTCATAAATAAAGAGATGCACATCTTCAAACCATATTAAACATGTGTATAAAGTTTCAGAAACATCCAGTAATAACTGAGTGACTAGTTAATTACACAAGAACATGCTCTATATATATTGAATATATGCAGAAAATCGACAAAGTCCAAGTCTGGATAAAGAAGGCCTGGTAATTTTGACCAAATATTTCAGGTAATAAATAAGAGATGCACATCTTCAAACCATATTAAACATGTGTACAAAGTTTTAGAAACATCCAGTAATAACTGTGTGACTAGTTAATTACACAAGAACATGCTATATATATTGGAATATATGCCGAAAGTCGACAAAGTCCAAGTCTGGGTAATTTTGACAAAAATCAATATTTCATGTCTCAAGTTCAAAATGTCATAAATATGTAAAAAATTATAATTTCGCCTTGTAAATAGGATATGCACAACTTCAAACCATAGGTAACACAAATGTAAAGTTTCATTAAAATAGAAGCAAAATCTTAGGAGTAGTCCGGACGAAATTGTGTGATCCTGAAAATGGCAAAGTCCTATAAAGTTCAAAACGTCATAAATATGTCAAAAATAAATATTGCGCCTTGTAAATAGGACATGCACATCTTCAAACCATAGGTAACACATACGTAAAGTTTCATTAAAATAGAAGCAAAATCTTAGGAGTAGTCGGGGAAAAATTGTGTCTACAGGCAGACGATCGGACGGACAGTCGGACGGACGGATAGACAGACGAACAAGCCGATTCCAGTATACCCCCCCCTAACTTCGTTGCGGGGGATATAATAAATACTATGCTATCACATTATATAGACTGATGACTACTTCTTACTGTGTAAAATGAATTCTCTAGGCCCACTAAACTTTAGTACTGGTAATACTAGGAGAAATGGCATATTCGGTTGAATTTCTGTTTCATTTCTCTCAACCTTATGGGAATATAATTTTTGGTTAAATATTTAATTTTTTGTATTGTTATTTTTGGTTTCCAGTTTTACGTTAGGTATTCTCATGGTTATACTGGTAGATTATTGTTGTTGCTTCATGGTGTGGTGGAGGGTAGTAGCCTAGCTATATAATGCTTTCACTAATATTAGAGTGTACTGTATATAGCCACACAATCACTAACACTGTCTTGTTTAGTACCGGTATCTATTTGAGTGAAAAAAATGTATAAATATTTTTATTTTAAATATATTTATATTCTGGTGATCAAATGTCGTATCAATTGCAGCCCTCGCAATTCACTGCAGCAATGCCACAGAGTTTACCGTAGTAAAACCGTCCATCCACGGCAAAAAAAAAAAATGCCGCAGACTGATTTTCCGATCTGAAAAATCATCGTGGGGCCTATGTTTTTATCAGATGGGTATCATACCAGGCGTTATTTTTTGACGCGAACGCTCGTTCAGGTTACGTGAACGTTGCGCAAACCATATTTCACGTGAACGGTCACCGTTCACGTGGGGCGAATTTTATCTGCTAGCTTACTTTCACAAGCCGGCAGTGTCTGTCTGCACAAAGTGAAAATAAAATAAAAGTGGCGACAGCGGTATTTCCGCGTATACCGTCCACTTTCTCTTTCTCCTTTTGTCGACTGGCAGGCTAATTTACACGGCCGTGGTTGTTTGATAAATCATGAATTCCTTGTGGCCTAATTAATTGTTTGGGTCGGAGTGGTTTCGTTTTCACTGGTCAGACAATTACGCATGCCCAGATGGAAATAGGTTAGCACGTTCAGCCATGTCAGAAGTTGCATGAAATAGAAAGTGAAGAGGCCTGTCCGAAAGTGAATGACCAATTAGCGGATCCCCTCTAGCTGGGACGAATCTATACTCGTCCCCGCCTCTAGGAAGTAACCCCATAATTAGATTGGCACTGTCGCTGCATGCAAAGTGCCACCGGTTAAAAGTTTGTACCTGAACTGTGACGTCTGGAACGTATTTCTTTCACATTATAATTTTTACAGCATGTTGACCTCAACACGTGCTTCGAACAATTCTACGCAAGCCCCGGGCGATCTTAATCATGAAGTCTGGTGATCACGTGGGGTGGAAAGACCAGTCGCATCCAAATTACAACATCATCATTCATTCTCGGGTTTTATATTCGAATGAACCGTTACCTTATTTTTATGCCATTGAAATATTGCCACCGTTTTCACGGGTATAAAATATTCATATGATCAAATAATATGAACTCGTGTTCAGCTTTGTTACAACTTTCACCCCTGCTGATTTTGCCAAGTGACTCAAGTGAGGTTATCCCGGGCAGTGTGGTTCGTGTCCAAAAACAATGAAAACCGTGGGGGAGATGGGTTGTAGTGAAGTTTCTCCGTAAATCAAATAGCATCGCGTTGGGGTATTTGTTCTCTTATTAAGAGTAAGATAATCTTTATTCTTTTCACACTAATGTAATATTCTCATGGTTTCCGGATAATAAATATCTTTTTGCTAAAACAATGGGGAAACAGTTAATTGGGTATGCGTGCTCTTTCACCCCTGGAGTCAAAATCAGAATGGGCTTAGCGATACGGGTCATGCGCAGTGGCTGGGTACTATTCTAGATACGAATGTTTGACACCCAAAACTCATCCGTAGGGTCAGGATTCAAGTATCTTTACTATCAGTGATTATGGCAAAGCATTTTCTTGGTGTAGATGACGAAGGACCTACCAATATGATATGATCCAAATAGTGGGCGGGGGGCACAGGTTGTGAAAGACGCATCTTTTGTTACAAGACAATGCTTCTCTTGAGATTTTTGCTCAAATAAACAACACTCTTTATTCTTCTTACATTAATGAAGCATTATTACGCTTTCAGCGGAATAAACATCTGTTTGATTGAACAATGAGACACCAGTTTTAGAATTTTTCCACCCCTTACCGACCCCGGTCTTCATGCTGATTTCACCATTTCAGACTGACCCGATTCTTGTCAACTCGACATATACCGTACCGTAAATTATGCAAATGGTGCACTCGAACTCGGCACAAAATTAACATGCCTTGCAACAGGGTTTGTCAAGAATATTTTACGGAAACATTACGAACAAGAGAGTGATTAAAAGAATGTATTATAGCGCCTCTATCGTACTAAGACGTCTCCCAGAAGAAGAAAAGGTTCGCAGCAGTGATCAAGTCAAATCACTCGAGGCCAACCCCGACAACCTCCTGCCTATTTACTTGCGTACTGAGACACTGGGACAAGCAAAACGCTGTAAGATAAAACTTTCAGATACAAAAGAGTATTGTAACATATCTATTGTTAAAGTAATAGACTCAAGAAAGAAAACAATATCACGATAAACAGAAAATACCGACAATATCAAGGATAAGCTCAAGAGCTCTTTCTTTAGGATGTGTACGTTGGTCGGACGGCGGAAGGATATCTTTAAACTTAATTCATGCCCCTATAATGTAAATCTATTACCATAGATTACATAAAAAATACATACTTTTACAATATATATACTTTTTCAATATATATACTTTTACAATATATATGATTTATGTATGTGGCATCAGACTACAATTAATCACTTCCGGGTCAGTAGCCACCACCTACATTGTTTAGAAATTTGAGAGCAGATCTTTATGGATTTTATGAGCTGCGATTTTTCAGCATTTCTGATACATCTGATATTTCAACTTGCAGATGAGGCTTCAAACTGTACTTCCTGGTGTTGATTTGGGCCATTTTGGGAAAAGCATGGTGGATGGAGACATGATCAGTGAAGGGTGAGAAGGCTCCCTGTTTACAAATTGAATGACATTCTGTAGCACCAATCAGCTGTCAGTGGCGGTAATTTGAAATTTCCATGGTCAACAGCTGTCAAGACTTCCACTGGTAATGTCCCACAAGGTAAATATTGACATGCCAGGTGGATTTATGCATTGTGAATTTTCTGGATTTTTGCCGATTTTTAACGCTAATACATAACAAGTAACGGAATTAATAGTAAGACTTGTGCCACGTTTAACGGAAGTTGATAAATACGCTTAACGGAAGTTCGCTGAGCGCATGTCCGAATTGTTGTGGCGAGTTCTTCTCTCTTCCACGGGTTCAAATGGAAAATTCCAGATTCATCTGATGAAGGGATCCCTGCTTTATATAGCTTATCAGAGATTGTTCGTTATGCTCATAGTCTTCATAACACGCTTGTAGCTGCTCTACCGCACTAGCATGGATCTTCGGGAGAACGACAAACACACGTTTCTCTAACAGGGCTAAAGCTAAACGCTGTGATGGGCCTAACCGCTTTTTAAACCGCATGATGCAAAATAAAACTAGAAGAAAGCTGAATAATACTCGAATTTACTGAGCAAACACAGTCTAATATACCCCTCAGACGTTACCACAAATACACCGAAAATGTATTCCCTTATCAAAATACATAAGGCGGGGCTGCATCAAACAAACTTGACCCGGTCAGTCCAAATATATGACCAGACCAGTGCGCTAAATGTTCCGGGACGACCTATTATCTCTCAATGCGCGGCATCTTCGCATATCCAAGTCGAATACTAGACGTGTTGCCATGGCTAAACATAACACATTATCTGATCAGAATACGGGTTTGGTGATGTCATAGCTATATAAATATTCCGTGATCTATAGTAGGAGAAGTGCAGCTGGCTATTCGAAAGAAATTAACATCAATACCATCACCACTTGCCATATTTGGAAATCACACGGACATCAGAGAAAATCCCCGCCTTCTATCTTGATTGCTATATGACATCACGTGATGGAACAATAAGTATCACGGTTTTAACAATTCACTCTATTCATTAGGTCAAGGTAAATGACGGAACGTTTTTTTTTTTTTAGTATTTAACTTGGAACGTGAAGATGAATTTGGAGCGACCTCTGAGAAACTGGGCCGCTATCTGTATTATATCCTGTTACCGATTACAAAAGAACAGGACACGGCATCGTTGCGATACCACATAGTTTATTAAGGGTATAGATCAAAGATACTGAACCGATCCCGGACAAACAGGCCTACGGTATAATTAAAATCAGACCATTGCGTTTGGCCTAAAAGAACACTATCTCGTCACGCCATCACAACTTGGGCACGCCTTCGCACTGGTCGTGCGAACACGCCATTCAACCCGTCTCCCCCAAGCCACCCTACACATGACCCCTCTTATCAGTGTCACATAGACACTGTGTAATCTCAAATTATTATAACACAATATAATATACCCTCTTCACACTCTACACACACCTATAGGGGCCCTCTTCTTTTCCCATACCTGCACAAGTATCACCTAACATTTCCTTCTTTCAAACCCTCTCATTCTCATGCACTTATCTTTCCATAGCTCATTCTAACCGTCGAACCCTGACGGGGGAATACGATAAAATTTCGAGTTCAAAAAATTACCGTAAAAAGTTTTCTCCAAATGGGTACATTTTGAAAAATAATCTGCTAAGATATTGATACTCATAATTATATTATAAATGTTGACAAACTTTGGCCAGTTGATTATGTGCGCTCTAGTATGATCGTAAATGTGGTTTACCAGGATCGGTGTTTTCTCGCTATTGTAGCTGTTTGTTGAAGCAACATCTGTAAACAATGGTCGGCGAGAATTTGCCCAAAGAGCTGATCCACACTGACAGCTTAGTTCGCCAGGATTTCCACTACAATTTGTCATCAAAAACTCGCCACAACATACGGTATCGGAAGCGCGCGCAACTTCCGTTTAGCGTATATTTTTCAAACTTCCGTTAAACGTGCCTTAATGCCATATATTGTAAAATTATATATGTTTGCAAAGTATATATATTCTATATTTTCATATATTTATCAAATATATTTTATTTAAACAGAAGCATATTTTAGAGAAAACTATATACCGTGAAGAACAATAAATATTTTGTGATTTCTTACATATATGAGAAAACAATTCATATATAATATCGCACTTTAAGTAATTTATGTTCAACATGACCATATATTGTAAGAAATTATACACATAATATCTGCACAATATTGTCATATATGGCAGCTCATATCAGGGGTTTCATTACCTCGCAAATATTTTCTTGGCACACTGCAACACTGATCCATGGATGGTTCCTGATAGTAAGCGTCAGATCCGACATTCAATATTCAGCCGTCGCCCATAAAAGAATTTTCACGTCAATAATTTGAAAGACATTTCTTATGACAGTTAGTACCAGTTGCAAATGTGTATGAAATAAAAATGATAAAAACAGTGACAATATGGTTTCTTTCGAGAATGAAGCGCTCAACATTTTTCAATAATGTCAGAAAGACACGTTCTTTTCATAAAACCCTAATCTCTGACCATTATTCGTTATTCAAATTAATTTGCAAATGGCTTCCAGAGTGTTATCTCAGTCACGCTTTGATTTTGTTTGAAAAGTTTCTGCGGTAACATTCTATGGCGTTGATTAACATCGTCAGTGTGCACGTGATCTAGCAAATGCTACTAGGCGAAATATGTATATGTCGTATACAGGTCCTTCTGGAATAATGGAATGCCGAAATGGGTAGTTAACGATGTCAGTGGATTGTTTGCTTGTGCTGGTGTGCTGCATGATTTTAACGAATAACGTATAGCCCTGCATGATTGCTTATATAGATACAATCTTAATAAATTAATATCCTATCAATGCTCCCCAATCGTACAGCGACATTATCAAAATGTGGATCAGATAGGATTTAATTTTGATTGATATAGATATAGGCGCCTTCCACCTTTATGTTGCTAATATGTCACCAGAACAAATGAATCTTTTCTCTGCCATAACAACCTCTTCTGTCTATCATTTTAAATACTATATAATGATTTTTTATATATAAATATATATTTTTTATTATGTATTTATTTATGATACCAAATCAAGTTTTCAAAATAAGAAGCAAACTTAATGTTGTGGCGCGCATCATTCCTTGAATTGGATCGAGGCGCCATTAATTCAAATTCTGTCTGTCTATCTGAACGTCTCTCTGGTCGTACAGTCGACGTGACAGAAAACCCTGATCATTCTTGTGAAGTTATATGTCCACACATGATGTTCCTTCTCGGCTATCAGCGAGCTGGGGGAGGAGGGAGGGGGTAAAATCTCCTCCACAGTGTCGCTAATGTAGGGATTATCCAGTGCTAGGAGATTGGCGAGATTGTAAGTCACTGACTCCTGGTCTTTAAAATGCGAGACTGTTCACTACGAAAGTACACTTTCGAACTAATGAAAATACATGCACACATAAGGGCACTGATTTTCTGCTAATTCTTATCAACACCTCTTGACTCACATTAATTTCTTTTCACGTCATTTTCTGGTTAATATCTCAAATATCTTTTATCGGTACCCCACAACGCTGAAATATATGAGACCCTAATAATATAATTTCTTCGTGAACTAACAAACTGAAATTAGCATTTTTTCTGAAATTTATTTTCGTTCTTATGAAACATATTTGAATCAGGCAAATTAACAGCGTTGTTGAAAACATATAAGAAGACTGGATTTACTATTTCATTATAAAATTTTCAGGACACGAAACTATTAGAAATAATCCTCCGTATCAGAATATATCAAAGGCATACGACTACAGATGTGTTAGTCAACTTTTCCATGTAAGGAAAAGTTCGATGAAAAAGCGGGGGACGCTAATGCACGTATTCAGTTTCCCAATAGATGGCAGAGTGATAAACCTCTGAAACGCGTCATACATAATCTTTTGAAACGCCCGTGCTTGCTTGAATCAAACAGGAGGAAAACTTGAAAAGGTTACGTAAGACAGCCTACGTTTGTATGGCTATGTATGACCAGTCCCATTTCTACAACTATATACTCGTATATACCATAGACTAATATTTGCAGATTCACACGCATTTCCAAACTGAATAGTGGCGGAAGTTTTAATATTTTGTTAGAGTAAATTATAGGTGTAACAGTTTCATTGATACTGGCCCATCTCTAGACCAAGACATATGACGTCAAGAAGCGATTTCAATAGGCTATTTTATGGGATGTTTAAACAAGGTGGCGGTCAATCTCACCTGTTAAACGAAGGCCTACGAGAAAATTACACACGTTTGATGCATTTTACAACCCTCGGTTAATGTATAGCCGGAAGAAGGGGGAGGTGCAAATGGTATATAAGTCAAAGTAGAATGAAATGATAATCAAGGAATTCACGGCTGAAGACATAGGAAAATCTATACCTACATCACAAGGTAAGTGCTCTATATTCTATTTCGAACAGATCGGATAAATCAGTGAGGAGAAATTCAGGTAAATGATTCAGTACGGTAATGCAAGCTTGATCATTGGAATATGTCAATGGTTTAAGTCCATTTCACATGAAATTGAATACTCAAGTTTTGAGATGGTGAAAACAGTCGAACTCTCCATATATAAAGTTACAAATACATGCAGCTGTGTCACGTGACATATGGTAGGGCGACTGCCTAAGATGAGAAAACTTTCCCGTTGCTCATAATTATGAAGGTAGTACGCTAAGTTACTTTTATGAACGAAGAGAAATGCAGACTGGTCCAAGTCCATGTATGCAACAGAAATCAAACAAGTATTACAAGAGAATACATTTTGACATCTCCGACTGGCATCTGGACCTACCAAAACTTCTGTGTATGGACTAAATTAATCTTCCTACATAGAAGAGTTCCAATTTCTTTGACACCCAAGACCAACCTGTAACCATCTGTTTTATCTTTACGCGGTAAGACTGACCCTGGGATCGTGTGTATCCATTTTCAGCCTACTTTCGGCAACTATAACGGGGATTTCCCCGAAAACAACACCACGTGATGTCATCAGCCAATCAGATAAACTCTACCAACGTTACCCCAACGTAACCCGCCATTTTCGAGTCATGTGCTGTTCTATTTCTTCAAAATTACATACCTACAACACCTCTTGGATGATATGGAAGTTATTCATATCTGTATCTCTTGTAAGCC
>JAVTVY010011139.1:0-51975 GCA_036873755.1 Hanleya hanleyi | reverse complement strand
CTGTAAAACATGGAAAAGCTGTAACGTCTGCATTGTTTCTGAACTATGGTGAATATTACTTGTCTGACCATCAATATATTTGCTAACGAAAAAAGCTAAATGGAACGAAAAACATATTGCCCAACGCCGATCGTAATCAACGAGGGAACAATTTGTTTCATTGCTTGAATACTTGTCGTCTAACTGTCGAGCCTAAATGCTTGACTATAATGATCATTTTGTTTGTTTTCGTGAATAATTAATACAAGCCAAGTCCTAAATCTGACCATAGCATGACGTTAATTCGGTGATACCGTACGAGACTTATGAAAAATAAAAACTGTTGCGCTTACGTTTAATGTCGACTGTTTCTCCAACACTAAAATTCACAATATTCGGAAATATGTAGAAGTTTAACATATGTTTGAGATATGAACTATATAATTAATTATCACTGAGTGGAGTGCATCCTTTCCACGAAAACTTGGACGGTTATGAGAGCATTTCCTTGTTTTTTAGACATGTGTATAAAGTGGTCTTTCCTTAATTTCATGTTTATGAGAGGCTGAATGAAAACACACAGGTTATAAACAATGTCATATCAAGCGGAATGTTACTTGAAAAGATTTTTCGAGGAAGTATCCGTCCAACGGAATTGTTATCAAGAGCTGCGTATTTATTTATAGATTTGTTTCTCTATTGCCACAACTGTTTTAGTTCGCTAACCCCATTTACCATCCGTCATCTCGTTTGTATTTATATGTAAATTCATCCATTGTCATCTGGAGAGGTGTTAGTATAGGCTTGTCCTGTTCACCGATCCATTACTGAAATAAAATATTGTTTAAACCACTTGAAAAAATTCGGATTCAACTCCTGTCGGTGTATCCTTCAATATAGATGACGACTGAATGGCTTTTGCACCTTTGATATCCACTGACATTAGATGCAGATTAAGTGAGATACGAACTGGAAAAGGCGACAAACGGCTCACAGCAGGCTGATTTTCAAACCTGACGATTCGGGTTCAGACCTCCCCGTAGCAAACCCGTCAACTGAAACTTTTGAAATCTACAAACTTCAATATCTTGGTTTTCAACCCTAACTAAACCCCTGACTAGATGAAAACGGGATGTTTCCAAATACTTGGGGCTCTTGTCGATATTTATCGGAGAATCTTTGCATCATTTGAAAAGATTGCATGGTTTAATGTCCGTCATATGCAGAGATTATATTAGCATTTGAAGCCCTTGGGGAGACTTCTATGGGTTCCTGGTTTATCTCCCCCATGCTGACTGTTTCAATGCAGTGTGCTGGCTGTCAGCATCAGTCGGAAGTTGAAGAGGTGTGCTCTAGTGTTGTTCATGTAACACTGGCTTCATTTTCGAATGTCAGCACTGCACAATTAGCAGAAACAATAGAGGAAGATTTAAAGAGGATGTTCAGCCAGAAAATGAGAAGGCAGACTTGTCAACGATGTGGAGACCGGAGCAGAGTTTTGCAGAGTTATATACGACTTCCTGAAGTTTTATGTGTGTCACTTCCTATATGGAATGGACAAAACACGACCACTTTCATGTGCATTCCGGAGATCAACGAATTGTTTGGTTGTTCCTACCAACTCACTAGTGCAGTGATGGTTAAACCAGGACATTTTTGGACTGTTGTGTCCCATGAAAATGGATGGTTACAGTTGGATGATCTAGACCACAGAGCTCGTTCATTTCGTACCTTCTCAGAGGCAGTGACAAATGGCTTAGATTGTTCTACTGTCCACCAGGTGAAGAAGGACAATGTGGGAGCTATTCATGTTCTTGTCCTAAAAAAGATAGACAAAATAGATGTATCAGTGCCAGTTAATTTGCATGGAGAAGAGGAACTTCGTGCTGCTCTGCGAGGTTTGCCGCAGGAGAAACCATCAACAGTGATACCGTCCACTCCAACAGCGACCCCATCCACAATAAAAGTGACATCTTCCATTCCAACAGTGACACCATCCAGTGCTTCTGCAATTGTTTTACCAGCTGTACAAGTAAATGGAAAAGAGGCAGAATGCAATGGATTTCTAAAGTTCAAAGGGTTGGAATGTGGATACCACATACATGGTGACAAACTGTTTTTCCAGTGCAAGGATATTTTCAAAATAGCTGGATACACTGACCATGTTAAAAAAATGGCTATCTCTACATAGACAAAAACCTAGCAGAATCTGGAAAAGTGAAAGCTGAACATTTTTTGGGTGGCCGCAGAAGATCACATATTTCCATGGATGCCATGCTTTGCCTTTTGAGACGTCAGTTTCTTTGGATTGATGATCCAAGTTTGACAGAGGAAATACTGGGATCGGTTCAAGGCCTGATTTCCATCGACCTGCAGCCAGGTAAATCAATGCCAGCCAGAACACGCAAATTAACCGACTTCAGGAAGCGTATTTGCAAAGTAGCAGACGACTTGTTCCATGGTAGTAAGGAGAAGCTTATTGATGGTTTGGCAGGCTTGTTTCGTCCTGTGAAACTCCACGGGTCTACCTCTAAATCAGGTGATCGTTTCACTGGTTCATTTGACACAAAGGATTTGCTAACCCTCACCACGAAAGCCAAAGCCCACAAGTCAAGCTGTGGTCAAACAGCTGCGGAGGAAATTGTGAAGGAGAAACTCAAAGAAGTAATAACTTTAGACTCTCGCGAACAAGTACATCTCAGGGAAAACTTTCAAGGGAAACGCCTAATCGAGCGACTGAGACATCTACTTCCACTTGGTACACTAACTAGTGATGCAAAGCTAAGAACCTACTCAAGATCTATGCATGAGGAGTTTCAGCTAGTTCTGCTGCCAAAACGAACACCGGGAGAAACAGGATGGTGGGTAGAGCCAGAAAGGCTGATGGAAATCCTTTTACATGTCTACAAATGGTTGCCTTCGACTGGAACATTGAACTGGAAGTTGTACGGTGATGGCAGAGAGATTGGACGACGATCAACTGCATTCCTTATCATAACACCATTGAACAATGAAGGGTACTTCCAGAAAGACTTCAAGTACCAGTCTGTTGATGCACACCATCCTATCATATCTTTCTTTGGAGGAGATTCCAGGGATAACCTTGAGGAAAACATCGGCTCCATATTATCCGATTTCATAGAGAAGATGACTAGGAAAGACAACAAGTTCTATGTTGCTGGTGACTATAAGTTCCTTATGGCATTGCTGGATCCCGACATGGCAGCTAACAGTACGGAAAACTGGAACATCTACAAGAAAGTCACAAAAGAGAGTAGAAAGCTTGTTCACGATGAAACAAAACTCCGTATGGACCTTCCACACACCATAGACAGGGAATTTGAAAATGATATTTTGAGGTGTTTGCCAGTGAACCAGTACGTGCTCTGCACACTACATGGACTAGCAAGAATGACAGAAAAGTTGTTAGATTTGGAGATTGGATTTATTCTTAGTGAGGCGAACAAAGCTCAAGAAAGGGGAATGGATCCAAAATCATACCGCGAAGAGATGTTTTCTCGTCTGGACTTCAATATCAACCAAAGAGGGGTGAGGAGTGGGCAGTTTTATGTTCACTTAGATGACCAGGATAGACCAAAACCTGTCAAATTAAACAAAGACCATGCCCTTGTAATTTGATCTCCTCCACCTCCAGGCACTGAGGAAGAATATCCCCATCCAATGAAAGGAATCCTGAAGACTCGCCCAGCACCATTACTAAAACTTCCTCATCAAAGTTTGAATCGACTGGGCTTGAAGGAAAAGTACACAGAAATAGAACTTGTTCAAGCGATTTGGACCTGTTTATTCCAAGTGCAAGCCATTGCCAGCAAAGAACCAGAACCGAGGCTAAGAGGACCTGAGCCATCAAATAATCCAGTGGACTATGATTGGGGTTACACCAACGAAACAATTGAGAGATATGAAAATGTTTCAGAGTGTTTTTACCAGCTGATGTGTCTTCGATATGGTTGGAAGGCCCTTAAACCATACATGATGTTGTACATCGATTATATTCCACAGTTGATGCGGACCTTGCCATTCCCACTGTCCCGGTTCAAGGCGGAGGTCGGTGAAAAGAGTAACCACAGGGATGGCGCATTTTTCCAAAATCATACCACAAAGTATGGTGGAAAGAACATGGAATGCCCGCTTTATTCGACATTGTGGCACCATTACAAGAATTTACGTTATCAGATAGGTAATGATCATGAAATTGAGCAATCATTCAATGAATACCTTTCTCTCGTCCGAAATCAGAATGTGACTGATCAGGTAGCAAGGAAAGAAGATGGTTTGTTGGCCGGCCACAATTTTATAATTGTTGGAACTGTACCTGGAGGCCAAGCCCCTCTTACCAAGCAAATTAAGAACCACCCAGTACACTAACAAGTAAACAGTATATACTACTTGCTACTCAGGCAACTTTGAACAAACAAAAGCCTACCAAGTCTGTTCAGACAGCGATTCGACGCGGTTATAAAATATTGAGTAGTGCCTATGTGGCTGAATGTGTTTTTGCTGAACAACTCTTACCACAGGAGGACTATCTGCTAGATGTAAAAAGTGTTAGGACTTTAATAAAGTCACGTGTTATCCCTGCTGAAGTCCGACAAGCACAGAAGAAGAAGAGCATGTTGTCAAAAGTAAAAGAGAAAGTGAAAGCTGTGAAGAGACCAGAGCAACCTCCCCGAAAAGCAGCAGTTAACCCATTTACCCACTTTGCCTCCCAGCGATTGAAAGGGAATTCCAATTTTACCGATACCCATAACAATCTTTGTTTTCTAGCTGAGGAATGGAAGCAGATCGGTGATGAAGACAAGGCAAGGTACGGGAGTGAGTGGCACAAACGAAAAGTCGAAGTTGCTGCACATCAAGACCATTATACTTCAACAACGGAAACGAATACACCAGCCTATAAGCGATTACGTCTTGCATCATTAAATGAAGATCATTAATTAATACACTGATTCACTTAGCTCACCAATACAACTGGGATACCACAGCACATTACCATGAATCAGTGAAATTATTCCATTTATTTCCTGCAGTCTTATTATGATATTTAATTTACTTAAAAGTTATATTTATGAATGTATGTTTTCAGTTTTAAAAATAATTTTTCTGTTTTATTGTTTTGTTATTCATTATTTGTTTATCGAAGTATTTATCTTTTTTATCGCTTTTCACTTGTTAGCCCTGATCATATTTAGTGCTTTTAATATAAAATCGTCATGTTTCCATCTGCACTTTTGTTTGATTGCACTAATTTACATGTGTTTATTTACAATTATTATATTTATATTATATTTATATTATTTTATTAATTTCTGTCTTTTCTGAATTATTTGACCCTAGAAGACTAACCATGTAACCTCTCAGACAGGCCTATGTGATTCTTCTCAGGAAATGCTGTATGCAATAAATAAAAAAAAGCACTAATGTTTTTATGTTAATAAATTTATTATATGTGAACACCTGTTGTCAAGTATGAGCCATGTTCAGCGCTCTCTCCTTGTCACATGGTTACATAGTAAGTCAAGATGTCCGATTCTGAAGCAGCTACATATACACCAGATGTTGACACAGGTTTGCTATCTTCAATGTACCAGCTTGTCTCACCAAGTCCATTATGCCTTGTTCACCGACCGATTCGTAAAACCACTTGGCCACCAGGGGAAAGTTCAATCATCGAATCAACCACGACCAGTGGTAATCTATTTTATAATAGTTGTAATGCTGTCGTTTACATTGGTGGCCTGAATCAAAGGGATTAAAGATTATATGTCCGGTTCATATGTTGCGAGTTTCAAAAAAAAGTATATGAATGTTTTGTTGTTCAATCAGTCTTTAATGAGTGAAATACCTCTGGAGGAATTCAGGCGGAATTTTTATAACAGCATATCTAAAGCTGTATTTGATGTTCTGATCACTTTTCACTTCTGTTTTACAGGTTAAATATAGTGATAAAAAGAATATTCTCGAGTTCATTTTCCCTATGAGTAGGAATATGAAAAGCTGTTCAACCAACGGATTTAAACTGATGAACATGTTTGAATTTTCCCATTTTCCTCATACCCATTTCTTAAAACGATCATCTTCCACTGCTGAGGGTTTTATTGAGTTTGGCAAATATTTTCATTGCCGTGAAGAGCTGACCCGACTGATATCTGTCTTCAAACATCAGCGGCCTGTTGAATATTTGCCATGATCTTTGTATGGGTCAGGTGATCTTGCCAATCACGTGACATGTACGAATATAATGGAGGAGAAATTCAAATGGCTGTTGATGTTTGAAGACTGATTGCAGACAGATTAGCTCTTCATGGCAATGAAACTATTTGTCGAACTCGATAAAATCAGTGGACAGAGACTGGGGAGGTGTCGTCTTATTGCCCGATAGAGCTGTATGACTCATGTAGCCGTGTTTTCCCGGAGTGTAAATGTAGAATTCAGTAAGACAAACGAACAAAGCTAATGGCTAATGCAATTGATTATGAGAATACTACTGATCGCATTCATAACCTCATTGAACGACAAGGGTTTTTGGGGGGCTGATCCCTGATCAGGTATGAAGTTTGTGATGGCTTTGATTTGATACCAGTAAACGATGTCCGAACGATGTCTGATGCTTGTACAAGTTAACAACGACCTCAAGACGTTCAACACTGTCCAACCGGAAATTCACTCCCACAGCTGCAACAACAACAGCAACAACACGATGTTCTGAAACATCCACCTTTTCTAATTATGGTAACATCATTCTGGTTTACAGTTATCCAACCAACCTTCGCCGGCAATCAACTTTAGCACAGCAATACTTCATTTATGTCACAATCCTTGAAGAATAATTTGCCGACCGTGGCATGCACGTCCATTTTTCCGCTCAGATGCATGTTGATTTTGATTGAGCGACTCGGGTTACCGGCTGAAGACTTCTTCCAAACAGCAAAATTAAATTTACAACTGCGCTGAAATACACATTCAACATAAATATCTAAATACATCGTTTGGGGGTATACAAATATCCCAATCGCCACAATTGAGGCGGTTTTTCACAAGAATGCGACAGGGGATATATGGACCGCCCAGGGTTGACTCGAGTATGACGGATCGAAAACAACAGGAGCGTGAGGCGGAATGTCACGGAAACACCCGAGTGTGTTCTGGCAATTCATAATAGTCTCCCCTGCCTTTTGTTTCGTTTTTTTTTTTTTTTTTTTAATCACTGGATTTTAAATCTTCGTTAAAAACGAAATTATCCCTGGACCAAAGACTTCCATGGAAAGAAAAAACCTGTTAGGATTATTCCTATATCATTTTGTCATTGTTTCCAATCGAACTTTTCCAGTTTGGATGCCCAGAAGTACACAGGTGTATCACCCAGTTCCGAACCACTAAACAGTCGGCACCTGCTACTGGCCACAGTTTATACCCTAAATCTAACTACAAGGTTGAAATATATGCTTTAATATCTGCTGAATAATATGGCAATAACAGTTTTTCTAGATGATTTGTAAATATAGCGATAAATGGTCGGCTTATTCGTGACGTTCATTACCCAGCTCAGGGTCAAACTTCCAGTTTCGAATCGGATCGTTTTCCTGAAGTCTAAATACGTCCCAATAGCAATTTACCTGCCTAAACTCACTGGGAAGAGGACTACGGTATCCATATATAAATCCATGCAAAGATAACACAATCTTAACATCTTCAACATATCAAGTTTAAATTCCGAAGATTGGAGCATAGGATCTCGCTTCCACTTTTTCAAATCACCAAGGGACGTAACTCCGTTCGAATTCTGCATCCTTTAACATGGCGCCAAAATGTGATTCGGAAATAGGTAAAGGACACGGACTTACTTCCCGTGGAATAAAACGAATTCTAAGAACGGGATCGACTTGTATTTTACGTGGTACGGTAGTTTATTTAATAATTTTACGCTATTTTGATACAGAAAACGTCAATCATCTCCTCCTAGTTTTCATGGATTAGGCCGACAAACATATATCACATATATAAACAGGGCGCAGTCATTCCAGTTTGGATGCCCAGAAGTACACAGGTGTATCACCCAGTTCCGAACCACTAAACAGTCGGCACCTGCTACTGGCCACAGTTTATACCCTAAATCTAACTACAAGGTTGAAATATATGCTTTAATATCTGCTGAATAATATGGCAATAACAGTTTTTCTAGATGATTTGTAAATATAGCGATAAATGGTCGGCTTATTCGTGACGTTCATTACCCAGTTCAGGGTCAAACTTCCAGTTTCGAATCGGATCGTTTTCCTGAAGTCTAAATACGTCCCAATAGCAATTTACCTGCCTAAACTCACTGGGAAGAGGACTACGGTATCCATATATAAATCCATGCAAAGATAACACAATCTTAACATCTTCAACATATCAAGTTTAAATTCCGAAGATTGGAGCATAGGATCTCGCTTCCACTTTTTCAAATCACCAAGGGACGTAACTCCGTTCAAATTCTGCATCCTTTAACATGGCGCCAAAATGTGATTCGGAAATAGGTAAAGGACACGGACTTACTTCCCGTGGAATAAAACGAATTCTAAGAACGGGATCGACTTGTATTTTACGTGGTACGGTAGTTTATTTAATAATTTTACGCTATTTTGATACAGAAAACGTCAACCATCTCCTCCTAGTTTTCATGGATTAGGCCGGCAAACATATATCACATATATAAACAGGGCGCAAATCGTCGTCCGCCCACACAAAAAGTTCAGTTTTCTCTCTTCAAACCAAGGTCTGGCTGATGCTGAACTTGGTTACAGGAAGACAATTAAGTATATTTTTCAGCCATGAAAGTTTGGTATTTTTAACGCCATATTTCACAAACAAATGCAGCCGTGAATCTTGACTGACCCGGATCTGGGAAAGATTCGGAACTAGGAAATTGCCTGTACTTCGGATTTTTGCCGATCTGTGTAACCAATTGACAAGTTTTATTCCATTACTGGTGATAATTTTGCTGTATAAATGAAGTTGGTTTCTTATGAATATCCTTGCACCAATAAAACGTTATATTCTGAATAGTAAATTGTTTCAGACAAACGATTCACCCCCAAGAAAATCTTCACCGTCATAAAGTGCACGAAGCAGTCATTATCTACGGCTAACGTTGGTTTCCTATGCAACATTTGCCAGTAACACTCGTATTGTGAAGGAAAGAAATGGCTCGACAGAGAATGTTTACGGTAAGGGAACTGAATCTCGCAAATTCCCTGTTCAGCAAGAGCCCCGTCCAGCAAATATATGAATTGCTTCATGGAAATCCAAGCATTTGAAGTGGTCGATAGCTTTTTCAATGGTGTAAATACGGATGCCGTCTGCTTCATTTCTTCGCCAAGTTTACCACCAAAGCAGAAATTGGATAGCACAGAATATAGACAATACTGATTTGTATTGTCGAATAAAATTTCATTTCATTCTGTTTTACAGTTTTTTGTGCAGGAGGAATATAAATCCCTGACCCATATTATTACGACCAACACGCTAACTGGTCACACTATAGGCTATTATCCATGCCAAGGTACCTTTGTATTATTAACTTGAAAGCAATAACTTCATTTTTGTGTATTAGGCTGACTGGACTGGAGAGCTCTGCATGATGCACAGCGGGTGGCGCCTTAAGAGGATTAAGTTCTCACGCCTTGGCTAACGACTTTCTGACACCTTTGCTAACGAGAATGTAACAGAAAATTAAAGGCAGTATCCCCGACATGCCATATATACAACTGATCAGGTTTTAATTAGAGTCTAGCCTCGCTGTAACGTACCTCGATATAGCGCTAATTCTGATATAAGGCGGATGCTGTCGTGTCCCCCAAATTAACAAATGCATACCATTTCAGCCCTTTTATAAGACTGAAAATCTATAAGGTGGTTCAAATTTGGTCCCCCAATAGCAGCGTTATAGCGAGGTTACACTGTATACGTATGTATTTTTCGCAACAGGCCAAGAATTCAGACTGGTGGGTTCCAGCAAAGGTTGGATTACATCCTGGGACAGGTCAATCATACAAAGGTATTAACTGACTAAAGAATGTAGCTAATTGATGAGACAGATAATTGAACTTAAACTTCATTAATTTTAAAAATAATTTGGATTGAATTTGTGAAGTATTCTAATTGCTAAGAAAAAAAAGTACTGATCTTTGTACAACAAAAATTCAATCTAGCCCCATTCACGGATTGTTATTATTTCTCACAGTGGCTAACTGCAAATTATTCCATTCTCTTCCAGTTCGGTTCCGAGAAGGCCATTCGGGATGCCATGAAACCTAAACTGAATGGCGAGCAAAAGCTCTACAGGAGCTCTCCGTGAATATCTATCTTTATAGTGCACATGTATATAATAAAGAAAATATTTATTATATTTATTTGTTTGTTCTTTTTGTTTCCATGCATTAGTAAATTCATCAGAATATCTTTCCCTGTAACATATCTGTGCTACATCCAAAACAAGCAACGTTTACGCTAATACATTTTGTCATGTATTTACTATTTTACAAGGGGCATTTTGTATTTCGTGGATTTACCATAAAAGATGACCTATATCACTCATCCAAATATTCCCATAGAAAGTTTATCTTATAGGATCGTATTAAAATTTTTTATAGGATTTTGGGCCAAAATCTTATAGGATCCTATAAGATTTTAATCTTATAGGATCCTATTAAAAAATCCTATAGGATTTAATCTTATAGGATCCTATTGAAAAATCTTATAGGATTTTGGGCCAAAATCTTATAGGATCCTATAAGACTTTTTCGTAAGGGCGCCTCCGCCTCCGTTTGTAAACGTCGCCGCTGTTGTAAATATTCAGTAGGCCATACCGTACTTCACCTCACATTCCAATTTACATGAACCAATTTCGTCCTAGAACAGATTTACTGAGCAAATGAGACCGGATCCTGAACATATCTGTAATTTTGGACCCTTCGTGCTGATTTCCGCTCATATTTGGTGATTAATATGGTCAGTTAAACATCGGTATCGTCTGCGCATCACCGATAATCTCGATCAGCGAAAGACTCGTCCTTCCGCACGAACATTTATCTCTATCGGCGCTTCGGCCCTTGACATCAAAGACTGCCAGTTCAGATGTGATCGGTGATTTATTAATTTGTCACAAACAACGGAATTACATCTCCAAGACCTAGACGATGATTTAACAAACGTCACCAGTATCATTAGTTTAAGGGGTGATTTAACTGGTGACGATAAAGAAAATCAATAGTACGGATTAGTGTCAAAACGGAACGCACAATACCGCTAGTGGTGACTCCGATTTGTTGAAATCATCGCTTTCGTCAAAAGCAGACCATTAGAACTTAGGGGCACGTTACTGGTGATTTTTTGTCGCTTTTCACCGCAGTTTGTTCAGGATGTAACGATATACCGAAAGTGTACTCGACTCCTAAAATGCATAAATCACCATACAAAGCAAGAATCGTAGCTGGCTTTAGAAGCTACACCACCAAACTTCTTTCAATCATGTTGAGGAGGGCCCTGCAGGAGGCACAATCATTTTGGGAAAGATATTGCGCCACTATTTGCAAGAACTCTGGCAATTGAATGCATGTGGATAATAAAGAGCTCAAAATGTCGTACTGGAGAACTTGATGCTAAAGGTCACATACCGTACAGACATGTATCCACATGGGATTTTCTCGACTCTCTATACGTATTGGTTATTTAACAGTATCGGCTATATATTAATGTCAGAAGCTATAAAGCATTCTTTATGTCTACTACCTACAAGGGATATCATTCATGGGATGTTTCTTTGTTTATAGAGTTGCTTGAATTTCTCATTAATAATGTCTATGTGAAATTTGGCAATACACAATATCAACAGTATATAGGTACTCTAATGGGTACTAATTGTGCACCTGTTTTGAATGGCCTATATATGTTCTCTTATGAATACGACTATACGCAGACGCTTCAAAAAACAGATCATTTCAAAGCCCTTCCTTCTTATTCATTCAAATATATTCAACAAACCGACTTCTCTCAAATAACCTAAAATACAATCTTCTTTTACCTGACTAAAAAGATCTTCTAAAATATCTCTCGATAAAAAGAATGTCTTACAATCTTAAAATCTATACAGTCGATCAGAATATGTTTCACTGTGAAATCTGCATGGCATCGAATACACCTTGGGGCTGGTGCTTTTTTAGTTCGTGAGTTAATCATGCATGGTCCATTCTACATCGCTTGATCATGGCTTGATCGAAACGTTTCCGACTGCTCAGATGAATGAGCAAAAATTTCGACCGAAAAATTATGTATATGTTGTTTTGTACATTGAATGATGGAAACCTTGAAAACTGAGTTTTTCATTCGCTGAATGATTGAAATCATGGCAAATATGAGTGTTTGCATTAAAATGAGTTAATTTCATTTAAAAAATTGAGTTCGATAAAGAAAAGTTTAGGCAAGGGAATGCTGTAGCAGTGCCATGGCAGATCATTTTTGCGACGGCATTTTAGTGTTGTGACAGATGTTTGCTAATTAATTACAAAGGCTGAACATAAAACCTATGTAATTTCCCATGCCAACCCTCACCAATCTTTCGTGGCCATATGACAGTTGAAAGACAATCGCTAATTTAGAATTACAGCCAAATGGGAGTACAACCAGAAAATACTCAGTTTATATCTGCTGCTTTATTTCGTTTGATGTTAACTTTTGATACTGATTTTCTCTTGGGAAATATTCTCGGAACTGTGCTCTATATTAAGGTGTATATATTTTCAGTTTTTATCAAACAAATATATTATTAACCGAAAACAAACAACCTACGATGAATAGAAAATGCCATTGGGAAGAAAGAACAGAATACCAAAAACCCAACACAAATTTTCTTTCAGGTGGTAACCCATAGGCATATCTTGAAAACGATACCTTATATGTAACATATAAATTAGTGGAATTGGGAAAACGGTGTAATGAATTACACCTGTTCCCTAATTTTGGAGTTTTATTTTTGAGATTTGCCCTGATCCGCTACAACTGCCAGTAACACACTACATACCCAACTTTCACACCGGCCCTCTACCCTAATGAAAAATCGCGATTCTATATCGTGGATTGAGGTTCATCCTAAAATGACTTTTTTTCTGTTTGGGATGATGGATTATTTGGGGAGATCGGTCGTAAACAGGAGATATCGCTTCTACTTCCGTGCCCTGAAATTTGACCACTGGGATGACCTCAGTTGATCTTTTATCCTATATAAATTGTATAGGTTCACAGAGTTGATGCTACGGGATAGACAAATCTATACTCACAGAATGCAATGGAGGACTTTCCGTTGATGGTTAATAAGTATCGCCCTCGCCGAAAAAGTCTACTTACTCCAAAACAGCATTGACTCGGGAAGATCCATTTAACAACCACAAAACGTTTCTCAAGGAAAGACGTGTTTGTCTTCCAACCACTCTTGGCGGTATACCGAAAGTGTACTGGAATCGCCAACAAAGCAAGATTCATAGCTGGCTCTAGACGATGTACCACCAAGCTTCTTTCAACCCTGTTGACGAGGGCCCTCCAGGAGGTAAAAACATTTCGGGAAAGGCATTGCGCCACTATTTCTAAGAACTCTGGCATTGAATGCATGTGGATAATGAAAACCCCCAAATGTCTTACGGAAGACCTTGATGATAAAGGTCACGCACCGTACAGACATGTTTCCACATGGGATTTCTCGACTCGCTATACTACAATCTCTCATCCTTAGTGAACGTATCAGTTCATTAATAGTATCGGTATTCAAGCAAACTAATCGGCTATATAATAATGTCAAAAGCTATAAAGCATTCTTTACCTCTACTACATACAAGGGATATTATTCATGGGGCTACTTCAATTTGTTATTAATAATATATATGGGAAATTTGGCGATATATTATATCAATAGCATATAAGTATTCCAATGGGTGCTAAGTGTGCACCCCTTTTGGCTGACCTATATCTGTTCTCTTATGCAAACGCTTTCAAAAACAGATCATTTCAAAGCCCATTCCTTCTCATTCACCAAAATATAGACGATCTTCTTGATGTGGATAATCGCTATATTAATGACGCAGTGGAGGATATATATCCACCTTCACTGGATTTGTAGGAAACTACAGGAAGCCCTAACGGCGCATCTTATTTGGACCTATACCTCTACAAAAATGAAGCCGGCCTTCTCTCTCGTCGACTTTATGACGAAAGAGATGACATTATAAACTATCCCTATTTGGACAGTAATATACCAGAGGGGCCTGCATATGGCGTATACATATCTCGCCTAGTAGCATTTGCTAGATCCTGTGTTAAGTGTTAAGATCAACGTCACAAAACATGATTGCAGAAACTTATAAAACAGGGCTATATCATAAAACGCCTCCGAAATTTCTCGAATTTGGAGATACATATCGCATGCTGATAGCAAAATACGAGCAATTGGCGATACATATCGCATGCTGATAGCAAGATAGCAAGATCTATGGCGGTACGTTTTGTAACTTGTATCTAATTTCGCTTAAACCAGGGCCGTATGAACCTATGTATTTCAAGATCCTCATAGTGTTTACATGAACAGCACAATCAAAGCGTGACTTGGATACACCATCCTCTAGTTAACGACTTTACAAATAAAATCGTATGGAGAATACTGATCAGCGATACGGATGTGATATTTCTGGAACATCATGATGTCTTTCTGGCATCAATGACAACTGTTGACCGCTTCTCTCTTGCAGGAAATTAGCATAGTTTCGTGTATACTATCATTTATTCTCTTAGTTTGGTGCTAATGCTATTTTATGAATTAGGCCTTTGGATTATGGACGCGGAAATTCTTTACTGGGCGACGCCTGAATATTGAATGACAGAAAAGACAGTTGTATATAACAGACACTTTCTGTTTAATCGTGCTTTTTGTGAAAATGGAAAACTTACTCAGCATAGGTTATAATACGTAGTAATTATAATACCATCTGCGATATCCTGCAGTATGAAGTATTTTCTAAAGATTTTTTCCCAGTTTTCAGTATAACTGTCCCAAACAAGAAATCTTTGTGTGAGTCAGACATGGCGAAAATTCTAAAGGCTCACGAAGGCTACCTGAAGAAAAACTTATATTCAATGAAAAGTCCGCTGTATGCACGGACAGAACAAGTTTGACCATTTTTTTGTTTGCATGCCTTTTCACACTGCTTATTGTCATGTGTGTGGCTCACAACAAACTTGGATCTGATGATTTGTATTCCTTGATCCTGTATAGCTGTGACCTGTCATGCACACTGAGGTTTAGCTTACAATTTTGGAGGGATCCTATGTCTAAATATGTTGAAAAATGTTTTTTATTGGTTCTATAACATGTCTACATCATTCATATAGGCACCGTGTTGAAGAACCATGCAAAATTAATCGGGCATAGGATCGGTTCAAACAGTGGAGTACCAGATATTGTGTTTAGCTTTTTCTGTTGGACAGGGTTTTTTCACTTGTTCATCTACAGAATACATTCTTTTATACTTCTTATATATGACACGTTATTTTTACAGAGGTTTACTTATATGAACTTCAAGTATACCCAACAACAAGCATTCGGGCCACAGCGCGTATATGTTTAAACATGGGTTGAGTATATTTAGCCACACACTTCGATGAAACTGTTAAGAAATAATGAATGGATTCGATGAAAATTTCATTACAGCCATGCCATACATAGATACATGTACAGTTTTTGCAAGATACAATTTGTGGTTGAATATCTAGCCCTATGTTGATGGTTATCGGATGATGAACGTATGTTGTCTCTGCAATGTCACATATACACGAATCTCTATACAATTTGACTAAGCTTAAACTTTTTTTACATTTAAACTTTTTTTAAATGTATGACGTTGATTGAATAATGAATCAATGACCCGGACAGATAACATATCAAGAGTCTGGAAACCAGTTTGGGCTTTTCAGCTAAAACAATAGCTTGTGTACAGCTAAAATTGGAATTACGCCCGCCGTCAGAAAAAAGTAATAACATTATGTATGTCTACAGCATAAAAATTGAACATGACTCTGATAATGTATGAACATATTTTGAAAACAGATGGAATCTCCATTTGTCAACATCGAATATTGAGTAAACCTAGATCAAGTATGCGCGGAGTATGTACTCTAATTTTGATGTTGGTTGGGTGAGATGAGAGTGATGCATAGCATACATGACACCAATATTATATCAGTAATCTAAACAGTGCATTTGTTGGCGCAACTCGAAATTAATTAGGCTACATACATTTTCAAGATTTAAAGTGGTTAATGAGTTACCTATATAATGTACACTTACACTGATGTCGGCTCAGTTGTTTTGGTAGACCTCCTTCCCAAGGAATCCTCTGTGACTGTCATATTATGATATACCTGGCCTGTGATAAAATATCAGCACGTCTACTCACCTATCTCATACCCAAGTTACGTTCTACCTAAATTTTATAAGCGTCCAAAATGTATGTTGGTGTGTTCACGGTTGAATGCAACGATATAATTGCGTTTACCCACACGGCCACATCCTATGTCATTTGAAAGTTTATTTTAAGTACTTTTTGTTAGACCGTATGTCTTGAAATATATTGCCGTAAGTTAAAAAATCCATTCAAACGAACCGATATCGAGTCTTATCGTCGCGAAATAAGCAAGGGAGTGGGTTTGCTTCAGTGTTAATACGTTTATTCATTTTACATCAATGCACATTAGTGTGGTAGCAATTTTCTCTCAATTAAACGGGGAATCGATTGATAACAGTTATGTTAAGCTATATTGAATCAAGACGTCACTCGGGGGTCATCTCCAAATTCCGAATGAAATATTTTCTAAATACACAATTATGGTTTCTTTACTAAGTTATTCAAAGTAATGAAATTCACATATTTGTGTCAAGTTATTGTCACCGGTACTGTGTATCATTACATGAAAAGTACAGCCTATATAAGGATTCTCACTACCATAGAGAATAGAATATGTGAACAAGAAGAATCTATCAAAATTATACATTTTCAATGTCTACTAAGCCTTTATCTAAGATTGTTAAACATCTTACTTCAGCAATACTTGAGAAAAATGTTTTATGATTTAATGTGTATATTTCAATGATTTCTTTTATCTGTTGTTAATTTTAAAGCAATACTAAAAGTTATCTTGATTAACGTTCTGGGTGGGGGTCATCTCATAATGATTATTACAATTTCATGTTTTCCCAGAGTAGGTACTTGGTAATGTACCACATTTTTTGTGGATACAGTGTTCTATAAATTACTCTTTTCAGGCCACTGATTTTCCATCTCTTGAAAATTTCAAAACTATTTAGGGGGTCATCTAAACTTAGTATTAAAATTGTCATATCAACAGTATGTTCTTGAAAACCTACTTGTAGGGTTTAATATCAGAAAATGCCCATAAACATACTCACTCTCCAGGTATATTCTGACCCCAGAACAGCCTGAGTATAGGGCGTCACTATATGTACTCATGTACCTCAGAGCAGTTGTTTGATATTTTGGGGAGTACATGTATATATTCTGTATATCCCAAGCATTTAGAATAGGTTTACCAGAAGACTATTCTGTGAAGTCATATGACGCAGTCAGTATGTCGGCACCTCTTCCCACTTCCCTTATATGTGTTGTAATCTCAACAAGGGTCAAGCCTAATCATCAATACAATCAATATTAATGATATATAATCTCCGATATTATGATCTCGCTTGTGATGCTGTACACTATTATTACGGTTTGTTAATGGTGTCAGGGCAGAATTATCGCTTCTAGTGGCGTTTCTGCGGTAGCGCTGTTTAATAGCGCTGTTTCTTCTAATGTCCATAGTTTCCAAGATCCGTAATGTCCAAGTTCTGTACAGAATTATTACTATTTTTCATCAAAGTTGTTTAGGACAGAATTCTTGATTCTGAAGTTCTGTAGGTATTGAAATATATCAGCATCAATTCGAGATTTATCTGCTTTGACACATTGCATGTGTATGCTGTTTCTTTCAATGTCGTCAATGAACTTGTAAAAGAGGGCTATATCGTCAAGCGTCTCCACTCGAATTTTCTCAAATTTGACGAAACATATCGCATGTTGATAGCAAAATACGAGCATAGCGTGCAAGATCTATGGCGATACGTTTCGTAACTGGTGTCTAATTTCGCTTAAACCGTGACTAGGGGTTGTATGAACCTATGTATTTTTAAGATCCTCATAGTTTTCATATGAACAGACACAATCAAAGCGTGACTGAGATACATCATACTCTAGATAACGACATTACAACGTATATCATATAGATTAAGAATACTGATCAGCGATACGGATTTGATATTTTTGGAACATCATGATGTCTTGCTGGCATCATTGAAAGCTGTTGACCGCTTCGGTCTTGCAGGAAATCAGCCTAGTTTTACGTATATTATGATTTATCTTTTTAATTTAGTGTCATTGTTATTATACGAATTAGGCCATCGGATTATCGACGCGGATATTCTTTAATGGACGATGGCTGAATATTGAATGACGGACTGGACGCTTGTATTCCACAGTTTCCAAGGTCGATAAGGTGCATGTTTTGTACAGTATTATTACTGTGGGTTTTTTCATCAAAGGTGTCAGGATAGAAATCTCGCTTCTGGAGTTCTGTAGAAATTGAAAAATACCGAACTAAATTCGAGATTCATCTGCTTTGACACATTTCATGATTAATCAGCGCTGTCTTCCGTAGTTACCAAGGTCCGTAAAGTCCGACTTCTGTTCATTATTATTACTGCTTTATCATATGTGCCAGGACAGAATTCTCGCTTCTGGAGTTCTGTAGGTATTGAAAAATACCAATCTCAATTCGAGATTTTCTGTTTTGACACATTAGCATACCCATGTTCCTGGTGTGTTTGAACCCCGAATACTGATTCGACCTACGATTGGTCATATATGCTAACATGATTGTCCTCGTATATCTTTCGTGTAACGATTCTGACATGACCCGAGAGATACATTAGAATAATACCGTTGAGATCCAGACTGTAACCCCTAATATTAAAGTAGTAAGGATACTCTTTATCAGCCGTGCCTATACGAATTCCGCGCTCCAGTTAAAGACGGACCTCCAGTACAGAAGAGAGACAACAATAATGACGACTTGACTCCATTATAAGAAACAGTGCTGTTTAAGAATACACATGAAATGTGTAAATCCGATAAAATCGAATTGAGACTGGTATTTTTCAATACCAACAAAAGATATTCATGTGCGAAAATTTTGTCCTGACATCTCTGTTAATAAAACAGTAATGATTCTGTACAAAACTGGAACCGCATGTACCTTGAAAACCACAGAAGACATTAGAAAAAATAGCACTGGTAAACAGCGTACACATGAAATGTGTCAAAGCAGTTAAATCTCTCATATTGGTATGTCTCAATACCTAATGCAGAAATATCTCTAGGAGCTGCTCTGGCATCATGTGCATCATGTGCGAAACACAGAATAAGCGAGATCACAATACTGGAGGTTATATATCTTAAATATTAATAGAAAAATCTCGAGATGGAAGTCTCTGACAAAAAAGGCATGAAACGACGTCATGGCCCATGTGGCGTCACGCCGAAGTTAATCAGCGAACCATTTCTTAACATTGGAATGCTGTATTATTTTTTCCACGGAGATTTACATGCGATGATTTGTGTTTGCAAATGCCTATTAAACTCCGAGACAATAACATCTTCAAAATTGTTTGGATATTTAGCATTTTGAAAGCCACAATGATAATTATTTTCCTGGTTTTGAGCCAATGTTAAAATATTACCCGGTACCTAAATGACCCGACGTCACGTGGGCATCGGCGTCCTTTTGCGCCTTTCATAGCTACCAGGATGTGGGTATGCCTTCTCGGCGGGTTCCCTGCTGGAAATGGAGTTTGTCAAGGAAGAGTTCTGTCTCCTCTGTATTTTAATGTTAACATGCATGAACTCGACATCAAAATATCTCGGTCCAGTTTAGAATGTAATGTGGTCGAGGTCTTCTTTAACCATCTATTATACGCTGACGACTTATGCCTTATTAGTCCCTCTGTCAAGAGCCTTTAGAATCCACTTGATATATGTGATATTTTTGCGACTGACAATAATATTGTCTTGACCATTAAGAAATGCTTATGTTTTCGTTCAAAAAGGTTCAATGACCTGAAAGCACCCTCTGTTAAACTGTCTGACTGACAGCTGAATTACGTTGACAACGCCAAATATCTTGATCATTTTATCTCCAGCGATCTCACTGATAGTATGATATGACTATATACGAAGCTGCGCATCTGAAAACCCCTCGGCTCTGGGCGCCAGCCATTCATAATGTATTCAATTTGAAGCAAGACTTCAGGAACACCAAGCAGTCAAGTGACAAATATACAGATTATGAGAAAATTTGCCATTAGAAATGGCCTCTAAGGTTTATGTCCAATCAGAGAAGTCGGTATTCATTACATAAGTCTGTTGATGCATCGATGATGTATACCAAATTTTGTCATAGAGCAGTTGAAAATTATCAGAGAAAGAGATCATTAATGATTTCGCATAAATTAAAGATGACCGCCCATCCTTCCCACCACTCAGAGAAACTGATGTGGTTATTCATTGCAAGTGTCTTGATACATGGATGCTGTATACCAAGTTTCATATAGAACACTGAAATGGTATCAAAGATATACATCATCAAAGATTTTGCATAAATTAAAGATGGCCACCAAGGTTTTCGCCCAATCAGAAACACCAGAACTGCCATTTATCGTAAGTCTATTGATGCATCGATGATATATGCCAAATTTTACATCGAGCACTCGAACGGTATCAGAGATAGAGATCATTAATGATTTCGCATAAATTAAAGAGGGCCGCCCATCCTTCCTGCCACTCAGAGGAACTGATGTGGTTATACATTGCAGGTCTCTTGATACATCGATGCTGTATACCAAGTTTCGTATAGAACACTTGAATGGTATCAAAGATATAAATCATTAAAGATTTTGCATAAATTAAAGATGGCCGCCAAGGTTTCCACCGAATCAGGGAAACTGGTTTGGTCATTCCTTTGAAGTTTCTTGATGCATCGATGATCTATACCAAGTTCACACACGGAACAGTGAAATGGGACCTAAGATACACAAGATTAATGATTTCGCATAAATTAAATATGGCCGCCAAAGTTTCCAACCAATCAGGTCCAGATTCAATAGGGTTCTGGGTCATGAGCATATGGATGTGCAGTGCAAGTTTGGTGTGCCTAGGGTAAGTCGTTCTAAAGATATCTTGGTAACGAGAAAGCTATGATGGTTTCGCATAAATTAAAGATGGCCGCCAAAGTTTCCAACCAATCAGGTCCAGATTCAATAGGGTTCTGCGTCACGCGCATACGGATGTGCACTGCAAGTTTGGTGTGCCTAGGGTAAGTCGTTCTGAAGATATCTTGGTAACGAGAAAGGTGTGACGGACGGACGGACAGACGGACAGACGTACATGACGACGACAATACCCTTCGGCCAAATTTTGGCCGAGGGGTTAAAAACTAGAAAACTGTGCATTCGTGCCAGCATTTTGACTCGAAAGTTCTATATGGGTTCTCAAGATGCGAAGAAGCAACTTTTCTCGTCGTACTTTACCAGCATCTACTGCAGTCATTGCGGCACTCGTCATGTAACTGAAAAAACACATACAGCAACGTATTTCGCTGGTTAATGCACTCCCCGCCCTATTGTAGTGCTTCTTACATGTTTGGGATTAACTCTGTACCCAAATTTAATGAGGTTATTTGACGCTAGATTAATTCTCTACGGAACAGACTTATGTCGACAGACAACTTTTTACTTACAACTTTGTGGCTTTCTGATTTGTCTCAGACTTCGCGTTTAGTTTGTGATTGGTCTCGCCAAATCTATGCAACGCGCTAGTAATTTGTCTTTTGGCTGCCATATTATTATTTATTTGTTCATTCTATAGACCATCTGCGTCTGAAATAAATAATTATCATTATTATATAAAAGATTTCTATCTCGGGGCTGTCCTATGATTCATGATTAGGCTTGGCCCCCGATGAAAGATATGCCAGGGATATACAGAATTTATAATCCCCAAAATATCTGAAACAACTGCTCTGAGGAACATGAGTACATATAGTGATGTGATAATAAAACTATACTCAAGCGGTTGTGGGGACGGGAAATACCAGGAGAGTGGGTATGTTTAAAGACAATTTCTTGCATTGCATTGATCTGTTTAATGCTGTCAGAAAATTAGATAAATAATTGATGTAAAAACTGATGCTCACAGCACTCTTCGCCAATTTTGTAATTTTGCGTCTTCCCGTGTGTTTTGTGGATATTTTGAAACGATCCCCTATTACAATTCTAAACTAATTTGTACGTTTGACAAAATAATATACAGCTATGACGTCAAATGAATCTGAATGTCTAAATCACGGTACTAATTTATTTTTGGTGGCTGACAGCCGAGGAACCCGTCCTCTAATGCAATAGTTAGTGTTTTTTACCTAATATACCATGGTGAATCACGCTCGTTAAATTGAGGATATAAAAGGTAATCGCACCAAATCTTTGCCGAAGTATTTGATCGACGACAAAAATCGACATTAGAACCATTTTGGTCATTTAACAATGAAGTATTTTACCCACAAAAAACTTTCGACATAGTTTTTAGTGCGTTTGACGCAATTTAATTGTATTTTGGAGATGGCCCCTCTGTGACATCACAGGTCAACGCCATCAAAATGCTTTTGATATTAGACGATTGAAGAACCTTTGCGTAATCAATTGACACCAACCGTTTTTCCCTATGCCTGGTACGAGTGAAGATATAGTTATTTTAATACGTATACCCCCATTTTAAACATAGAAAGCTGCAAGCCAATGGTTCTTGTATTTCCTAATTTTTCTAGCATACGGCTTTCACCACCACATACTACCTCATCTGAAAGAAGATAGTCTAAGCTTTCAAATGGTATACAGTTTACCTCTGTGTACGGGGGGGGGGGTGCATTTTATTCCCCAAAACAGGGTCCCGGCCGCTCGTCTAAATACCATACATAACCCGAAAACATCGACTGGTGCGTTTAATGCTGCACTATAATTCAAGTATATAGGCAGAATGTGGTTGAGCTTTCTGCTCACCTGATCAGAAATTGATCCTTTGCCGGATTCAACCACTTACAGGACTTAGCGCTGCTTGTTTAGGCACCTGACCACAAAGGTCACGATACTAATTTCCAGGAGAAACATGTGAGCAAAACGCGACAAAACAATCGAAGTTGATCAATGGAGCGTGTTTGTGTTCTCCGCATATAATGTTATGTGAGCCTCAGAAATATCTCCAGAGATAGCATGTGTTCAAAGAAGCAGAGGTCTGTCAAACTATCAGTTAATTATTATCATATTTCTCTTTGTTTCACCATTATCGTTAGCTAGAGATTGCCAAAAGCGAGGTTTCGAAAGCACCACACGCGTTGGCGGATTTCCTTCTGGCTAGGAGCGTTCAGAACATCACCTAAAGAAAGCTTATATGTCGAAGCAGATGAATCCCCTTCAGAACTTCGAAGAGCTAAATTAGCATTGCAATATATCACAAAATTGCGATCTAATAGCTCAAATCCTGTATACAACTAGTACTGTCTTTTCAACCCCGAATACGTAGATTTGTATTTAAAGAAACCCTCCATTATTCCACCTCTTGGAATTCATATGAAACCACACATTGTAGCAGCCGGTATTAAGCTTAGTCAAATTTTACCAAGCTCGTACCAGTTTCACCATAACAGTTAACCAGATCAGAAGTAGTTATTACAGTGACGAAATGCAAAGAGGCAGACATCTCGTGTATACAAACAAATTGGATCTATTGAGAGAAAAATACACATCGCATCAACCTACTTATACAGATGGTTCTATAGATGGTGATGGAGTAGCGTGTGCTACTATCTTTAGTTCCGAAACTAAAAAAGTTCGATTTCCTCTGCCGAAGCCAAAGCTCTTTTGCTAGCTTTAGGAGGTATTTGTTCAACTGTATGAGGGGAAAATGCCAGATTCTCAGAATCACTCTCATGCTTACAAGCGATTGAGAGTTGAACTTCATCTCACCCCAACATTTTGAACATTCTACAATTATATGACCGTAGCTTTCATCAACAGAACGTGGTTCACAGTACTTTTATATTTGCATCATGAATGTTTGACCAACAAAATATAAAATCATTTTCGGGGTTTTGGGGGGCTTGGAAACGCCCCTGGGCTGATGAAAACCATTCCTCATAGATTTTTTTTCAGTTAGCCCTGGACGAAACCACTGGGCGTTTATTGTAAATAATCAGACCACGTTTTTACAAAGCCCTACAATACCCACATGGTCAAGGGTTACTGGGCAATCTAATTCGACATCTTCATTTGATTCGACTGTTTCATGTCGTAAATCTAAATTAAATTTTACCAAAGAGAATATCTACATGATATAACCACAGAAAACAAACTTTGTACAGATTAGTAAACCAATATACAAAATTAACTAATATAAAAAATAGATTAAGGCCTTCTTTGGTATGGCATATTCAGTAAATATATCAGTAAATATAGTAAATTACAACACATATAAGGGAAGTGGGAAGAGGTGCCGACATACTGACTGCGTCACATGACTTCACAGAATAGTCTTCTGGTAAACCTATACTAAAACACATGCCAAGAATCTAACGATTCGTGATATGTGTTGTAATTAATAAGAATATTGCGATGACTGTCAACCAAGAGCATTGGTACTTGTTATGATAACAGATAATAAACCAGTACATTGGCTTAACATACATACATTTATCGGTCCATAACATTTTACAATAAGCATATGTAATATTTACGAGCAGATTAACATGCATTTATGCCTAAATGTATACTGGTTCAATGAGAAACTATATATACATGTACAACAGTTGTCTATACTTTTATATTTGTCCTATAACCTGTATATAAACGAGCATATCTACACAGATTGAATGAATATAGTCACTTAACAAGAGTGTGAACAGGAACTATCCCTTAATTTAAACTACTTTTCTGTGATCAATATAATACAAGTATTACGCAAATTAGTATTTTTATATGGTAGCGTGACGTAAAGCTAGTGGGCTCTCGAAAAGTTTTCCCAGCATTTCGTCCCAATAGAAAGCTGTAGTTTTGGACTAAAGAGAAGAAGAAAATAAAAAGAAACAAAAGGTGAAAAAAGTAAACCCTAATCTCATGATATGTATCCTCTGTTATTGTTCCCATTTTATTTGGATGTATATCACACACAGCTGTTACCGTAAAAACCTAATGATGTGCATCGATCAAGGGGCTCCACTTTTTATCGAAGGCACAACGGTTACCATTCTTTATTGCAATTTTCATCTCGATGTCTTTCGTAGTATTGATTGACTCTTCAATAGCCTCCCATGTCGGAGACGTGCCTCTGATTCTATGTGCGTAAATGCAATATTTAATCAAAATAATCATATGATTAAGAAGCACATGCGACTTATTATCTCCCAAGAGTACTGTCTGCTTCGCGATGGCAAATGTGCTTCGATTGGGAATGTTTCTTTTACCCATCCAGACCTCGAAGAGAGCCCATATTATTTTGGCGTACTTACAGTCCCAAAAAAGATGTGATATCGTCTCCATTTCTTTTTTACAATAGCTACATTTCTCTGACTGAGACTTGCCCCATTTGTACAAGAGTGCATATGTTTCAAGGATATGGTGATTTATTTTGTATTGAAAATATTGTAATTTTGTTTCAGAGGTCACAATGAAAGCACTTTGATAGATGTTGCTCCAGTCTAGGATACCGGTCAGAACTTCCATTTCTGCTTCCCATTTTGTTTGACTGTTTGTGGGAGTTTCCTGGACTGATTTCACCAGTAGCCTATAGACAAATTTTGATGAGATTTGGTTACGAATTTTTGTGATTAATTTAGTGTGAGTGTTCTTTTCAGGACCAATTTTCAGAAGTTCCCGTTGAGAGTTAGCTATGTATCCCTTTGGGATGTTATGCATCACAGCGTAGTATACTAAGAAATTATTTTGCTTGATCTGGAACTTTTCTTCGAATTCACTTAGTGCTAAAAATGTTTGGCTATTATTAATCAGGTCCTTTACGGATCTGCCCCCAAGTTTATACCACCTGTGTACATCTTTCCATTCAGCAAAGCGAGCATAGTTATATAATAGGACGGATTCAGGTGAACATGCTTTGTCACCATGACTATCTAGGCATCTACGCCATGCGCACAGAACATCCTTCCAAAAATTGTTTTTGACAAACTTAATCATATCTGCAGTCCCCTGTATATTTAAGTCCCAGATCAGTGTTCCTATTGGAGGAAATATTTCATTCATAATCTTTGTCTGAAATTCGTTAAAGGAAAGGGCTCGCTTGATCCACTGAATTTTGAGGGAGTCGATAAAGGAAGGTACATGTATCATATTTAAGCCACCGTCTTCGTATCTGCCAATTAATGTCTTCCTCTTAACCCCCCTCCCCAAATGAATTAGTGGAATAATTTTTGCACACTGTTCTGAAAATCTGTAGGTGGATTTGGTAAAGCAGAGAAGAGGTGTGTTAGTAGGGGGAGAGCAACGGTTTTGATAACAGTAATTTTCCCTATAGGAGTCAACCCCCTCTTCGACCAACAGCCCAGGAGTCTTCTAATGTCACTTAGTTTCGACGGATAATTTTTTTCTTCCAGGTCTGTGCTGAAATTTATCCCCAGCAATCGAAATCCCCCGGGATCCCAGTTTATTCTATAGTGCGCACAAAGCTTTATGGTGTTCCCCTTGTGACTACCGATCCAGGGTGCCGTCGATTTTTCGACATTTAATCGGAGTCCAGAACAAGAAGAAAAGTCCTCCAGGAGACTCGTGGTCCGTCGGAGAGATTCTTTTGAACCATCCAATAGAATTGTCGTATCGTCCGCATACTGCAGGACATTCATTTCTGAATTTTTGAAAGTAATACCTTTTATATTTTTGTCTTTTTTAATGGCAATTGCTAGCAGTTCGGCAACAATTATGAACAGATATGGGGATACCGGATCACCCTGTCTGCATCCTCTTTCTAGGTTAAAAAACACTTGACAAAAAAAACATTATTTGAGACGCAACTTTTCGAATCGTGTTAGAAAAGTTGTATCCATCGACAAAGCGATTCTCCAAAACCAAAGGACATCAGTGTATTGTGCATAAAAGACCAGTCAACACTGTCAAATGCTTTCTCGAAGTCGACCAGGAATAGCAGGCCTGGTATTTGGTTTTCCGCAGTGCATTCCATTATATCATAAATGATTCTTGCTACTTCCCCTATAAATCTCCCTTTCATAAACACTTTTTGAGTTTCTCTTATGATAGATGGCAGGACTTTTTTTAATCGACCAGCATTGCAAGAGGAGGCTAGTTTGTAGTCTACATTTAAAAGAGAGATTGGGCGCCAATTCTTCAATAATTTACGTTCTTTTTTTTTCTTTGGGCAGACAGCTAATTATGCCCTGTTTCTGGAAATCTGACAAAGAACCGACTGTATAAGCGTGATTTACAGATCGAGTGAGAAATGTCCCTAATCGGTGCCAGAATGCTTTGTGACATTCTGCTGGAAATCCATCGGAACCTGGAGATTTTCCTTGTTTCATGTTTTTTAGGGCAAGGTAGCATTCAGATTCTGTAATGGAACCCTCACACGTTTGTCTATCTTCAGTACTCAGAGCTACGTTGTGGTTGAGGAATAATCCATTTTGGTCGCTGTCTATGAAAGCAGGGTTTGAGTACAAATTGGTGTAAAAGAGGGCCATCTCGTTTAAAATGTCTTTCGAGTTTTGTATAATCTCCCCGCCCTTTGTCATGATCTCGAACTGTTCTTAGTTGTATAATTACGCTTTTCCAGTTTAGAGAAAAAGTTTGAATTCTTTTCCCCCTTCTCATAACATTTGACTTTTGATCGCATAATTGATCCTTCTACTTTGTACAATCGTGAAGTTTCTAATTCAGCTTTCTTGTTATCTAAAGCCTCCAAACAGCTGGTTTGTTTCTGTGGTGATGATATTATCGCGATATTTTTTCCAGTTGAAGTATTTCGGTTTCAGTTTCACGTTCACGTATTTCGCTAATTTTCTTCTTTGCTACCGAAAAGGGAATCGTAGCACTTCTAATCCTGGTTTTTATGAGCTCGAAAAACACTTGGTCGTTCAAGCTGAGACAAGCCGAACTCGGTGTGTCGATATCTCCAGAAACATAACATTCATTGATGGTATCGGTAATAACAGTCTCAATTAGATTTACGTATTCGAAATCAGAAAGGAGTTGTGTGTTGAGTTTCCAATATCCGGGGCCCTTTTCTACGTCTTTGAAAGAGCAGCTAAGTGAAATAAGAGAATGGTCAGATCTATATGATATATCAATATCTGATTACAATGGGAAACACAGACGTCATCCGATACTAGAAAATAGTCCAGTCTGTTTTGTTTAATACCTGTGATAGTCCTTTGACGGTAATTTTGTGTGTCCAGGACATAGTCCTGAACCAGATTCCAGTCACCACATGCTATTACTGAATTTCCTCCAGAAAGTTCTACTTCGTTAAAAAGTGAATTGAAAAATAACGGATCATCAGTATTCGGTCCATATAAATTAATTAAAGTCAGTGGTGTGTCTTGAATTGTAATATCCAGAATAATGTACCGTCCCTCTGTATCCATTTTGCAGCCATGTAACGTATATTCGAAATTGTTTCTCAGTAAAATGGCTACCCCGGTACTGTTCGATTTACCGTGGCTAAAAAAAACATTTATAACCCCAATCGTTCTCCCATTCTTGTTCTGTTTGCGGCGACCCGTGAGTCTCCTGGAGGCATACGAGTGAGTTCCGTTTCTTTTTCAGCCATTTAAATATATCTTTTCTTTTTTGTACGTTTGAGTGGAGCCCCCGGACATTCACACATACAATTTTTATATCATCCATTTCGATGCGGCAAAAACAGTGCGTTCATATATTGAAATGTTCGCTTCATTATTGTAAATGCAAAAGAGAAAGTGACATACGTGTACGGTGACGCTATGGGTTCCAGAAACACATAAATTAAGGGGCTCATGGGAAAACATTCAATCAAATTTAACAGCATAATGGAATATATGAGTGAAAAAAACAACAAAGGAAACAGAAAATAGTAATAAAAAGCACTGGAATAAAATGGAAAGGCGGTAAATTGGGAAACGGTGTTTGGTTCCCTATGGTCGGCTTTATGAATACAGAAAACGTAATATCAGAGACTGTATTGTATCGCGGGCGAAGTTGAAGGAAAGTACAGAGAGAGTATTGATAGAAACTTATCGGAATCCAATACACGAAAAAATACAATACGGTGCAACACTGACAATAGATGGCAACACTATAGATATTAGTTGTTGTCTACGTGTATCACCCTTGTAAAAATACACAGCTTGGTTTGAAGGGGGATGTGACAAATAGCTAATCAACTAAAGAAGCATGAAACATAGAGTTTTTCCATACATCAGTTCTACCAGTGTCATATCTCACCCGACTGTGTTTGGTCATATTTAGGGTTGATCAGGTAAAGTGTTTCCCCGTTAAAGTGTTAGAAATATATAGTATGGACATCGGATTGCAGGACTAAAACGGTAGCAAAGCGACAAGCCGCGGACAAAAGATTATAACAATCTAGCCTCTAGACAATCATTTTATACCAACGGCCCGACTTTTGTATAGAAAGCAAGGTACATTATTTATACATGTTACAAATATATATTCAACCGGCTATTATTATTTATTCGCGAACGGAAGAGGGTCCGGTTTATACATGGCTATAATATAGTATGAACGCATAAACCTACAACACTCGAACCAATCGTTTCGAGTTAATATCACTGCAAATGAACGAAAATAACATGCGAAGCTGAAAACACTACACTGCGGAAATACAGCAATAAGGTGCACATACTGTCAGTAGAATTCTGCGTGATTAGCCCTTTGCTTTGTTGTATTGCAAGATAAAAAAGCGGAACAGAGTGCTACACCTGGCAGTGTGACTAACGTCACAGGACCTAGGAGGCACTCGGACATGTTTTTGCCAATTTCGAGGCTATAGGTCACCTAAGTAGGTCAAATTTGCATCCAAAATAGGTTAGCTCAGGATTTGCTGTTAACAGTCCCCTCATGCTCGTTCTTTTTGAATTTGGTGCTAATACTGTTATGTGGAAAATGGAATAGGTCTTTGGATTATGGACGCGGATATTCTCTAATGGACGACGGCTGGATTATGAATGACGGACTAGACGCTTGTAATGCAAAAAAAACAAAGGTTCTACGGATCTCCTTATTTTGCCGGAGAAAAGATTCGGATGGACTGACTTACTCACTGACTGACTCACTCATTACCGGACAATTTGCTAACGAGAACCTACTTCGTGCGAATATTTGGGTCAATAGTCCTACAGGTAGTGGATACCGTTGTGATGTTGGGAATATGGAGAACGACCGCGGTGTTTTGTTGGTTGCCTAGCCACTTAGGCATCAAAGGGAATACTGCATCTGATGAAATAGATAAGGCTGCCTCAGATAATGAGGTTCATCCTGTTGGAATCCCATATAGCGATTTCAGACCCTCTATCTGTGCTTATGTGAGAAAGCTGTTTCAATCTTCATGGGATGCTGTAGATAATAAACTTCATGAGTTTCAAAAACTGTAGGATATATTCATCTGAGTAGCCAGAAACATTTCGATAAAGCCATGATCAGGCGATGTAGAATCTGTCATACCCGATTAACTCACGAAAATTTACTAAAAAAGGAACCTGCCCCATTAATTATTGTCGGTGACATATATGGCTATTCTATCAGAAAACTGTTGATCGCTTATCTCTTGCAGGAAACAAGCCTATGTTTATGTATACTATGATTGTCTTTTTGAATTTGGTGCTAATACTGTTATATGGAATATGGAATAGGTCTTTGAATTATGGACGCGGATATTCTCTAATGGACGACGGCTGAATTATGAATGACGGACCAGACGGTTGTAATTATCAGGCGAAAGTTTTAATGTCTTAAGGATGTCCGCTTGTGGCAAATCAGAGAAAGTAACTTCTTGAATAATGTTTGCTGTTGCATTCATAATTGTGTAATATGAGGAAAAGCAAAGAAAAATATAGATTCCTGTGTGGTTTTCAGCTGTAGACACTGTGAAATGGACTGATCCATGCTCCATTTGATAACCCATAAAACACATGGAACAGCCCTGGTTTTGAAGCATATTCATGAAAAAATCATATAAGATTATTTAACTTTTTCTTATATTCTAACTGTTTGAAGATAATCACAATGTCTATCAAAATTTATCAAACTGTATGAATGTTGCTGCGCAAAAATTCTCGGCTAGAAGACTTTAAGAGGAAGTCCCTATCTCTTAACCTAGGAAAGGGCGATAACCTACTGAAAAAAAAACAGGCAGAAACATAGAAAATGGCCGCCAAATCCCAAAATCACCAGCGGACTACCTTAAGTTTACTTCATGGGCGGAAGAAGTACAAGCATCAGATCCAACTTTCAGTAATCCATAAAGAACTTTCGCGTTCATACTCAAAATATCTATGTTCATTGGACAAAATTAGCACCAGAGTTTTTGGAAACACTGAAAGGGTCACCTGTTCGCAGGCCGCCCCGGGTTATCAAGAAAATAAGGTGTCGTTCAATTTGTCAACAATTCTAATCGTCTAATTTTTTTCAGTTTTGATGTTCAAGTAGATAGACGAGCGACCGGGACCCGGTTTTGAGGAATAAAATGCACCCCCCCCCCCCCCCATACACAGATGCAAACTACACAGATGCAAACTATATACCATTTGAAAGCTTAGACTCTCTTCTTTCAGATGAGGTAGGATGTGGTGATGAAAACTATTGCCGTATGCTGAAAAGAATTAGGAAATACAAGAACCATTGGATTGCATCTTTCTACTTTTTAAATGTGATATACATATTAAAATGACTATATCTTCACTCGTATCAGGCATATGGCAAAATGGTTGGTGTCAGTTGATTGCGCAAAGGTTCTTCAATCGTCTAATATCATAAAGTATTATGACATCATTGACCTGTGACGTCACAGAGGGCTATCTTCAAAATACAAATAAATTGCGTCAAACGTACTAAAAACTATGTCGAAAGTGAAATCAATTTACCAACTTCATCCATGGAGCCTATTATAGTTGGCTTCATTCTTCAACGTAAAATACACATTACATGTTATGTACTACTAGAAAAGAAAATTCAGCTCAATATTGTTTCCTCAGTCCAGTTTATGGATAAGTTGTTGAGTATACGGAATGGTCATAATCGACCACATGAAATAGTATATTCCTGTCATCTGTGGCATGCTATACATGCTGGATATTATCTCGTAATAGATTTGATATATGACCTGTGATGCGCTTCACTGGTTATCCGGAGACCATTGGATAGCGAAAAGATCAGCTTGCAGATTAAAGGGGCTTAATCGTGTTGGAAAGCTAAAGGGCGCAGTTTGGAATTAAGGTCCACGCGTTCTCATCTCAATGAAAAGTATTGTAATATCCTTATTCTCGCGTAGCAGTGGCCTTCCTATTGAACGGTGTTCTCATCTGTATTCAGGTAACTGCGACATTCTTACTGAGCGGTATTATGCAATATATACTCACAGTGACCAGTGGCCTTCCTCTTGATCACTGATATTGAATCTTTTTTCACTTTGCAGAGGCCTTGATATGGAACGGCTTTCCAGTGGTTTTGTTATTAGTGGTTTTTTAAAGCCGTTAGTCGTCCTTCATATGAACTGGCTTTCTAAAATCTCTCCTTGGCTTGCGGCTGTATTTATTCAGCAGTCTTGTTAATAATGTTTCCATCTATTTAGCAGCGGCCTTCTCATTCAACGGTGTTCTTAAATCACTACATTAAGATTGCAACGGCCTTTTTTAGCAGCCTTCCAAAATCTAACCTTCTGATGCAGCGGTGTTTTGAAATGTTCTGGAATACAACCTAAATGGCTAAAGCTATCTCAAACTGTGTAGTGATGTTCTAAATTTCAATTGGTCCACGCCCAACAGCAGCATATCAAGAGCTCTTAAGTCAATGACATCATTACGTTTGGGTGTTCAGATTTGTAGATTGCGTATTACCAGGAACATGGACATGCCAATTTGCCTCTAAATGGAATGAGTAAACATTTGAGAGATCTTCATATATCAATCATTTAGCGAGCTGATTAACTTTGGGTATTTGTTATTATTCATTACTTTTGTATATAAGCACCGAGAATCTGGTTTGCATGTATGTATGTCATAGGACTTTCGAACTTTTGGAAAAGAGGAACATTTAATTAAGTTGGCCACTCACAGTTTTAACATATGTTAATCTTTTGGTAAAAACGACAAAGAAATTACGGGAACACATTGTCGTTTGCAGTGTGATGAAACCTCAATTTATTGGGAAGTGCGTCTCTTTAGTAAACTCGGAAAAAGAAAGAAAATAGAGAAAGATTTGCTGAAAAAAATGCAACAAAAAATTGTAATTCAATTTGTATATTTAGCAACACTTTACACAGAACTAGAGCGTATTTTAATGAAAACTTAGCCCTGTTATATGCAATACTGTGATTTTAGCTTTCTCGTGTGTTGCATATTTCAACATCACTGGGTATGAATCTTAGAAAAAAAATAAGTAGCATCTACTGTAATTGTCATTGCTTATAGATGTCATTATTGCTTCAAGAGATAGTTGACGGTGAAAAATACACCGTCACTGTCTGTGAAACTCAGGAAAAAGTAGGCATCATCTACTGTAATTGTCATCGCTCATAGAAGTCACTATTACTTCAACAGATAGTTGACGATGAAAAATACCCCGGAATCACACTGCGTTACAATGGTATTTTTTTTATATAAAACAAATTTAATCCATCTTGTATTCGTCGCATGACGTTACGAGAATGTTGCCAGCACTTTCACTAGTATGTCGGCTTCGAATGTTCTTAGAATAGTGCGACTTTGTACATCCAGACATACATACATGTCAGATATATTTGAGCATTTTAATATTACGACGGATTCTGGTCAAAATAATTCAGTTTATCTAACCTGAATGATGTACCTCATTAATTGAATATACGGATGAGTAGTTATGTATAGTTACGTCACTTTAACTTGTTGCACTCAGTGAAGGAAGTAGGTCAGTGCAATATATTTGTTTGTTTTGTTTTTTGCTCCCAGCGATATATTCTGATCACGTACCAGGAATTGCTCTATATATTTTTTTTTATTTTGATGTTCATATGATAGTCAGCAGAGAGGTGTCAACTCCCATTCTACTCAGAGAAATCGAATATATCGTGCAGATTTTCGAGCAGAATATTATACAATTATTGCATGTTATAGAGTGGGACATCACGATTTGTCAGCTCGAGACAAGTGATGTACAACGAGCGCGCAGCGCGAGTTGTACATCACTTGTCGAGAGCTGACAAATCGTGAGGTCCCACTCTATAACATGCAATAGTTGTTTTATTATACCGAATGTCATATTTGAATAAAATGGGACTTTATAATCATGTGAATGAGGACCGTACGGTGAAATAAGCATATCGTGTTCAACACTGCGCGGACCGTTGTTGATTTCAAAACGCCGTGTCAAGATCAACTGTTCGACCGCGGCTTGTTTGTCGACTCAATCGCATAATTTGGACGAGTAACGGTATCGGTGATCTTACGTACCTTTTCAAAAGATGTCAAATTTATTTCATTCAATTATCAAATCACATTCACCAATTTCTATCACCAACGGGCCGACGTATACACGTCAGGCTGACATATACACATCAATCTTCGTTTCGGGGAGTATGTTGGCGCGCGCGCTATGGGAGGCAACTCTAGTTTGATCCGACAGATGTCGCCGTGGAATAAATGTCATGTCCAACGCTCTGCCGTGGTACATGACATTTATTCAACGGTAAGGCAAGATATGACTGCATAATCACTGAACATCACGATTTGTAGAATGACACGTGACAGGCTGTCAACCAATGAAAACATTACGAATTTACATGAGGTATAATAATAGAATTTGCTGCATTTCTCAATATCTTTTCTCGTCTATTGTACTGCGCAGAACTATGCTCGTATATACCCATATATTGTGTGAAGTGTCGGATTTGTAAACCGACCTATCGGAGCGAAGGTAACGTAATTGAGTTCATTACCAATCATAGAGTAATAACATCACAAACAAGAAGATGAAGCAAATGATGTCATCCTGTTCCCCCGAATGGACGTATCTCTCTGTAACTGTATGCCCTGAATTGACATTCAACCGATTTTTGACTTACCGAACACCTCTTCTTTTGCTCCCACAGGCCCGCAAAACAAGAGTTTTGGGGTGTGTGGGCGGTGGTATTAGGGTGAAGCGTCGAAATATGGGGTCTCTATATATAACCCCATGCTTTATATAAATCCACATCGATGTGGATTTATATAAAGCATGTGGTTATATATAGAGATACTTCACCCTAATACCACCGCCCACACCCCCCAAAACTCTTGTTTTGCGGGCCTGTGGTTGCTCCTTAGACAAAATGAAGCAGAACATATTTATTTTTTTTCTTTCAGGGAAATTTTTCTTCCCAACCACACGAGATAGATATTCTTATGAGAGATTTTCAAAGAAAATTATTCTTATATTTTCTTAGTTCGTAAATCTTGTCCAAGTAAATAATTTCTTAGCTAAGAAATTGATTCTTAAGCAGGAGTTAGGAACAAAGAAAATATAATAATGTTTTTCTTTGAAAATCTCTTACAAGAATAGTTAAACATTTTCTGCTTAATTTGGAAAATTAAGTCAGTCTTTATTATTAAAACCCAGCAGAAAAATCTTTGAACCAATCCTTTTCCTGCAAATATTCTTGCTCTATCATCTATACTGATTTGCTCTGTTATAAAGATAATTTCTTATTTAAGAAAATTTCAGTAATCTGCTTTACTGTGAAGTTAAGCGATATATCACATTAAACCTACATTTTTGGACAAAGGATCGCTCATATCAATTGAAAATGATTAATGAACCCAGAATATTTCTTTATACTCTAATCAACACCTAAATCTGAACTATATGATGGAAAATCTCAAATTTACACTTGCCTTTCAGCTTATCTGCACTTTGAATTTGAGGTCTGCTCTTATTTTTAACATTCGAATTGGGCACTTATCTCTGTTGCCAGAAATCGGCATGGTTAAGCACCCATTTTTAAGTTAATTTCAATCAGTAATACAAGCTGTAAAAATATAAGCAAAGAATTGAAATTTCACCATGTTCATTTTTAGCCCACCATCACCAGATGGTGGGCTGTTCAAATCGCCTTTCGTCCGTGGTCCGTCGTCCGTCCGTCCGTCCGTCAGTCAGTCAGTCAGTCCGTCCGTCGTCCGTCCGTAAACAATTCTTGTTATCGCGATTTCTCGGGAACTACTGCACGGATCTTTCTGAAATTTCGCACACATGTTCCCCTTGGGGTCTAGTTGTGCAGATAACTTTTCTAGCCCGATTCGAAAATCCAATATGGCCACAGGGCGGCCATCTTGGATTTCCCCATGAAACCTTGTTATCGCGATTTCTCAGGAACTACTGCACGGATCTTTCTGAAATTTTGTACACAGGTTCCTCTTGGGGTCTAGATGTGCAGATACCTTTTCTGGTCCGATTCGAAAATCCAATATGGCCACAGGGCGGCCATCTTGGATTTCCCCATGAAACCTTGTTATCACGATTTCTCAGGAACTACTGCATGGATCTTTCTGAAATTTGGTACAGAGATTCTCCTTGGGGTCCAGTTGTGCAAGAAACCTTTTTTGGTCCGATTCCAAAATCCAATATGGCCACTAGGCAGCCATCTTGGATTCTCATATGAAAACTTGTTATCGCGATTTCTCAGGAACTGCTTCATGGATCTTTCTCAAATTTGGTACACATGTTCCCCTTGGGGTCCAGTTGTGCAAGAAACCTTTTTTGGTCCGATTCCAAAATCCAATATGTCCATCAGGCGGCCATCTTGGATTTCCCCATGAAACTTTTTTATTGCGATTTCTCAGGAACTGCTTCATGGATCTTTGTTAAATTAGGTACACAGGTTCACCTTGTCGTCTAGTTGTACAAGATACCTTTTCTGGTCCGATTCGAAAATTCAATATGGCAAAACAGGCGGCCATCTTGGATTTTCCCATGCAAATTTGTTATCGTGATTTTTCAGGAAGTACTGCATGGATCTTTCTCAAATTTGGTACACAGGTTCCCCTTATGGTCTAGTTGTGCAAAGTACCTTTTTCGGTCCGAATCGAAGATCCAATATGGCCACAAGGCGGCCATCTTGAATTTCCCCTTGAAACATTGTTACCGTGAATTCTTGGGAAATATTTCATGGATTTTTCTGAAATTTGGTACACAGGTCTCACATGGGGCCTATTAGTGCAAGATACCTTTTTTGGTCCGATTAGAAAATCCAAGTTACGCTATTCTCAAGTGACGTTGCATCACAAGAGTCGGCGGATTAAACGGTGGGGCATATTCTATATATTGACTATAGAGAATATCCGTACCTTCACCTTTCATATTAAGGAGTTCAAATAATTCTGAATTGAAATATATTTCTTCAAATTTTAAATCAGCCTTCTTTAGTCCATGCAGTAGCAAGTGAACTGCTCCACCATTTCGTATGCCGACCTCAGTCTTGTGACTCCATGTCACAACTCGACAACTGTAGACTACTGGATGTTTCGATCCAAGGGAGATAATCAGGAACCAGGCACTTTTGAAGTTTCAACATTACTGCGCGGACCGGATCCCTTCAGTATTAAGCATTATTGTACCATCTTACTATTTTCGAGCATGGTATCTTGATTTAAACAGTATATTCATTTCACCAGGAAACAGGGATCGGCGAACAGGCAGAGCCTATTTGAACGCCTCTCCCAACAGACATATTACACATACATGTACAATTACAAGATGACAGACAACAGTGAATAGAATAAGAAACAGTTACAAACACAATAATTAACATGCAGCTGCATGGTATCTTAAAAGAGATATCTCAAAATAGCCCAAGAAACAGAACAGAATTAGCATTCGTTCCTAATTATAAAATCTGAAGTATGTTTCATAGCTCATGCCAAAGTGTCAAAGAGATTGGCCTTCACTTCCAGTACCCAATGATGACACGTGCAAAAAAAAAAAATAAAAAAAATACTACAAAACAAAGGCGAAGGATCCTCGGTACATGTACATTCACTTTCAGACTAACTTTGCTCATTTCTCTTGTATTATAACAACCGACATAAGTAAAGTTTCTAGAAATCTTGAAACTCCTGAAACTTATTATCATATCTTGGTGTTTTTCAGTGGCCCTTTTCAATCTTTTTCACTCAGATTCGAAATTCTGTAAACAAAATTACAAATCAATTGTCTGTTCTTAGTAACAATGGACAAAAAGATCCTCTAGTCATTAGCTTACAATTATCGGACAATGGTGGGCGCCAAGATCCTTCAGGATCTCTCGTTTTTTAAGATATTGTATGTTGGTTGCAGAATTTTGATTGGACCCTAAAATCGCATTGAAATACATGTTAATTCTTATCTTATCTCATTCGTACAGTAATGGTTTATATATAAAAAGATCTATTTAACCTAATCTGGCCTGGGGTTTTTGGGACCTGTCCAGGCCTCGGGGGCCGAAATAGTCCCCCCCCCCCTCCCGCCCCTAATTATTTTTCTTATCCATTGAGCTAGGGAGTTGAAGCTTACCACACTATGCCCTTGAGTCAAGCTCTACTTTAAAATGTGAAAAAAAATATCCAAGATGACCGCTTTGATGACGTCACAGTGACGTCATCTTCAAAAACGGCATTTTTGGTAGGTTATGCAAATAGGCTCAAAATAACCCCAATATGATAAGCTATGAAGTCACAGAGTGTCAGCTCTAAAATTGTTGGCGTTCCGGAGATATCGCAGAAAGTTTGGTAGGGTTAATATGATCTTCAAGTGATAATGCAGCATAAAGCTTTTTTTATAGGGATTAAGATGAAGTAACGAAACCTCTTCAACAGGGCCCAGCTATTGAAGCTATAACGTGTCTATATCTTTCCCACATAAGTCATGCTAAATGACCAAGCGAAAATATTCCGGTTTATGGCCCGTTCATAAATAAGACATTTTGACAAAAGCCAGTTTTAATTTGCTTTTAATATTAGAAGATGGATTGGTGTGCCGAATTCTTTGTCTGGTTATCTGACGTTGAATATATAATGAATAAATGACCCGGGGACAGATAGAATATCAAGAATTTGGTAAAGAGTTCAGGCTTCTCACCTAAAATAATAATTTTGTGTAAAGCTAAATTACGTTTTGAGCCCTCGCTGTCAGGAAAAATTTACGGCATGCATGCATATATACAGCATATGATTTACCATGGCTCAGATAATGTATGAACATATTTTGAACACAGATTGAGTCTCCCTTGTCAAATAAAACATAACGCGAATCTAGACCATGCATGCGCGAAGTGTGTATTCTAATTACATAGCATGACTCCAATATGATATCATTAATGTAAACACTTAATTTGCTGACGGAATTCGAAATTAAAACTATTGTATTAACTAAACTGTGCTGAGTAGGAAGCCTAATTACAGTGGTTAATGAGTGAGAAACACCACCACTCGATATAATTTTCATGATGCGTTAACCTATACAATTACACTGATGGTGGCTCTACAGTTGTTTGCAGATTTGCTTTCCAAGGAATCGTCTGAGGCTGACATAGCATATTCCCGACCCATGATAAAATGTGAGCATTTGGACATTCCTCTCTCGCGCGCATTATATGTTCGAACTAGATGTTACTCCGTTATCTGAGCGTCCACAATGCTAAGGCATATGTTCTTGGGTAAATGGATAGGAACAACTGCGTTAACTTGCTTCCCATAACGTCACACCACGCCCGAAAGCAACGGCTGAATGGGTTTAATGCCGGACTTGCACTATAATTCAAGTTAATCCTTGCAAAATATATCGGCATGTGCACTGGCGCGAGGCTCCATGCATGCTTTGCAGTTTCTTCTTATCTGTTCAGCATAGCGAGTTTTTTAACCATTGATAACTCGAATTATCCTATTATTCCGAAACATTACCACTATGCTTATAGCTAAGATTCATAGCGTCTCCCTTCCCTCGCCGCTATGCCGACGACAAATACATTTCCCTTGTGGTAATTCGAACATCTCCATGGCGCACTTATTATTACCTTTGCGCCCTATTGAACCTTCATTAACTTGAGAAAAGGACCGCCATGAATAAAAATACCATAATCGATGTTGTGATCATCATCCCTTGTATACAGGGGGTCTATTATGACGGAAATGCCCACTCTCTAAAAAACTTGAGTGATCTGTTCCACTCAAGTTTGAGTGGAATGTACCTGTTCACTCAAACTTGAGTTACTGTTCACTCAACTTGAGTTACTTTTCACTCAACTTGAGATAAAACCACTCAAGTTCACTCAACTTGAGTGGGATGAATTTCCACTCTTATGCTTGAGTGAACGTCACTCAAGTTGAGTGCATTTAACTCAAGTTGAGTGAAAAGTAACTCAAGTTGAATGAAAATCTCACTCAAGTTTTGAGTGGGATGAATTTCCACTCTTACTTGAGTGAAATTTCACTCAACTCTTTTTAGAGAGCATCTTCTTGACCCTCGATTTCAGGTGATTTTGAGGCTCCATAGAGATAATTTTAACGTTTGTAATTAATTTTTGACTGACGAATGGCCATTTAGTCTACCATTTTTGTATTTTTATTCATGGCGGCCCATTTTCTCAAGTTAATGAAGGTCCAATAGGGCGCAAAGGTAATAATAAGTGCGCCATGGAGTAGTTCGAGTTACCACCAGGGAAATGTATTTGTCGTCGGCATAGCGGTGAGGGAAGGGAGACGCTATGAATCTTAGCTACTATGCTTACACCTATGATAATTTTGGTAAATGCAGATCGAGAACAGTCCACTTGGCATTGACAAATATATTTCGTATTCCAAAGAAATCGGAATGGCGGCAGAAGAACGAACGGCTAACCACGCAGTGAATCACGCATCCATGCTTCTGTCGCGCGCCAATGAAAAGAAACTTGGCCTCCCTCGGTCGAGATATTTGACCTGGATTATTGAGACAGAGGCAGGAACAAGATTTTATAGAACAAATAGAAAGATCTGGCATCTTCAGCACTATGATAAAAACCTAATAACTCAATTGGATAGACGAAATCTGCCTTCGAGCACGGATTTTATCAAAACACTGATGTTTCTTTCTCCGTAGTAGTACGGTAATGCCGGTGGAATATACGCAGCATGGGGGGGGTTCACCTTTCTGCTCATGTGATCAGAAATTGATCCCTTGCCGAATTCAGTCCCTTTTGCGATGGTGTTTGTAAAATACGCACATAGCGTGCAAGATCGATGGGGCTACGTTTCGTAAGTTGTGTCTAATTTCGCTCAGAGACCATAAAATAAACGGACTAGTGATCGGTTTAATATGATGGCCGAGAAGGGACATCGCTGTATTGTGTTATGAATCGGGACCGACACACGAAGGCAGGATGCGAAGTCGCGAAGGCAGGATGCGAAGTGCGAAGCCAGGATGCGAAGTCAGGATGCGAAGCGCGAAGTCAGGATGCGAAGTGCGAAGTCATGCGAAGTGCGAAGCGCGAAGTCAGGATGCGAAGCGCGAAGTCAGGATGCGAAGTCGCGAGGATGCGAAATCAAAACAGCGAAAGTCAGGATGCGAAGTCGCGAGGGCAGGATGCGAAATCAAAACAGCGAGGCGCGAAGCGCGAAGTCAGGATGCGAAATCAAAACAGCGAGGCGCGAAGCGCGAAGTCAGGATGCGAAATCAAAACAGCGAAGCGCGAAGCCAGGATGCGAAATCAAAACAGCGAGGCGCGAAGCGCGAAGTCAGGATGCGAAATCAAAACAGCGAGGCGCGAAGCGCGAAGTCAGGATGCGAAATCAAAACAGCGAGGCGCGAAGCGCGAAGTCAGGATGCGAAATCAAAACAGCGAGGCGCGAAGCGCGAAGTCAGGATGCGAAATCAAAACAGCGAGGCGCGAAGCGCGAAGTCAGGATGCGAAATCAAAACATCAGCATTGCGCATGATCCTATCAAAACGAGGCCGGTTTGTAGCCCTGATTCCTAATATACATTGTAGGGACAATTGAAGATTATTGCTGGTTGTTGTTATCACAGCAACGGAGGAAGTAAAATTATTCTGATGTGTATCTTTTCTTTGCATTACTGATGTTTTATAGAAATTCACAAATGGTATTTGAATATATTTTCATATCTGGTGTTTCGGGAATGATTAAAACCAACCCGAATAATTGATAATTTATACTGAAGCGCTCAAATCTTGCTTAAGACTCTATGTCAGCCTGGTGACAGTTCAGGTTGACATTTTTATTCCAATCTTGCCAAATTTCCAGTTAGCCTGGTGTGTGAATGGGCCATACCATCTAGGAATAATTGAGAATTATTGCTTACCAGATAAATTGGTCTTTATATATAGTGTATATAGTGTAATTTTCCATGCTTGGCAAACACGGGCTCTCGCTTTAAAATATGGCCACGTATGAGTATTATAGTAAGCTATATGATAATTTAGTGATTCTAAAAAAAAATAGAAATTTTAAAATTGAAAAAAATTAAAATTTTAAAATTAAAAAAGCAAATCAAATAAAAAATAAAAAAAATATATATCTCTGACACAACAGTGCTACTTAGCCCTGTGTCCTAAACGATCCGGACCAATTCTAAGATGGAGGTTTGTACAAATTTAGGATTGATGATATCAAATGTGAAATCAAGGTTCAATATTTCCATACATCCTTATTATGTGCTAATAAATATATACACACGGAAACAGATGGACTATTAACAAGCAGTAAGATAATTAGCGGTAAATAGTTCGATAAAACAGGCTTTGGGTGTGCATTTATAACTTGCACAGTTATAAACCAGAATTGAAAATACACAAATTGATATATATTTGTTCAATTATTATTCGAAATTCAAAACCATCTATCACTGAGTGATAATACCGCATGCCCCTACAATGTATATTAGGAATCAGGGCTACAAACCGGCCTCGTTTTGATAGGATCATGCGCAATGCTGATGTTTTGATTTCGCATCCTGACTTCGCGCTTCGCGCCTCGCTGTTTTGATTTCGCATCCTGACTTCGCGCTTCGCGCCTCGCTGTTTTGATTTCGCATCCTGACTTCGCGCTTCGCGCCTCGCTGTTTTGATTTCGCATCCTGGCTTCGCGCTTCGCTGTTTTGATTTCGCCTTCGCTGTTTTGATTTCGCATCCTGACTTCGCGCTTCGCGCCTCGCTGTTTTGATTTCGCATCCTGACTTCGCGCTTCGCGCCTCGCTGTTTTGATTTCGCATCCTGCCCTCGCGACTTCGCATCCTGACTTCGCGCTTCGCATCCTGACTTCGCGCTTCGCTGTTTTGATTTCGCATCCTGCCCTCGCGACTTCGCATCCTTACTTCGCGCTTCGCATCCTGACTTCGCATCCTGACTTCGCATCCTGACTTCGCGCTTCGCTGTTTTGATTTCGCATCCTGGCCTCGCGACTTCGCATCCTGACTTCGCGCTTCGCATCCTGACTTCGCATCCTGACTTCGCGCTTGGCGCTTGGCGCTTCGCTGTTTTAATTTCGCATCCTGGCCTCGCGACTTCGCATCCTGCCCTCGCGACTTCGCATCCTGCCTTCGCGACTTCGCATCCTGCCTTCGTGTGTCGGTCCCGATTCATAACACAATACAGCGATGTCCCTTCTCGGCCATCATACGTATCTCATTCCTATGGACGCCGATAGGGGCCACTCGCGTTCTCGCTATCTCGCGCTGTAGATTTGGCCAGGCGAGATGGCGAGAATACGAAAATTAGGGGCGCGAATGGTCGATAGCGGCCATTGGAAAGGTCGCGGCTCGAATACACGAGAGCACACGAACGGTGCCTTTAGCGAGTCGCGACCTACCATTCGCGTGTTCTCGTCCTCTCGTAGACTCGCCTCGGGATAGGTCGCGACACGCGGCACGCCAACGCGAGAATATGGGGCGCGAATGGCTAATAGCGGCCATCAAAAAGGTCGCGGCACGATAACACGAGAACACGCGAACGATGCCATTAGCGAGTCGCGATCTATCATTCGCGTGCCGCGACCTACCATTCGCGTGTTCTCGTCCTCTCGTAAACTCGCCTCAGGATAGGTCGCGACACGTGGCAGGCGAACGCGAGAATGTGAGGCGCGAATGGCTATAATAGCGGCCATCGAAAAGGTCGCGGCACGATAACACGAGAACACGCGAACGATACCATTAGCGGGTCGCGACTTACCATTCCCGTGTTCTCCTCCTCTCGCCTACTCGCCTCAGGATAGGTCGAGACACGCGGCACGCGAACACGCGAACGGAGCTTCCGTTTCAGCTGATGCGCAGACGCGGAAGAGAATAGTGCGATTGGACATTTCGGCGCAAGGAAATGCAACAGCAAATTGTGGGAATCTTGCAAATTCGGAATAATAATGAGATAAAGGGAATTGTAATCCGTATATAGAATATAAAATAAATAAATTTGCAGACGACACAACTATCCTTTTGGATGAGACGAACATTCTCTTAAAAATTGTATTTCCACTGTGAAAACAATTGTAGATTATCGGGTCTCCGGATGAATATTATTAAATGTAGAGCTATCTGGCTGGGAAGCAAAAAGGTTTTGTCAAGACGAATTATGCCATGATTTAAACATAGAATGGTGTGCAGATACGTTCGACTTGTTGGGGGTCATATTAGGACATTGGGGAAAAAGAAACTTAACAATTCTAGGAAAGATTACAGTGATAAAATCACTAGCAATACCGGAACTTAACCACCTACTATTCACCTTACCAAACCCAAATTCTAACTTTATAAAAAAAACTTGAGGATTAAATTCTTTAGGTTTATTTGAGGAAAGACGGACAGAATTAAAAGAAGACTATGATATTACGGTTTTTACAACAGCGTGAACTTTCAACATTAGCATATCACTTTTAGAATAAGAAAGGATTTCGAATGTTCATTCCATCGCAACGAAGACAGTTTTCGGCAGTATGCTGCACTTGTCCATTACTACGGTTCTTAGACGAGCGTGGTCTTTGAGCAGAAGCGGTTGTCATTTGTTGTCAAATGTTTAGTCCCACCCATTTCCACCGTATTCGTTCATGGAGTTGTCCAGACAATGAAACAATTAAATCAGCTGGTACGGCATGTAGCGCGACGTCAAATTTAACTCAGCTGCCTTTTCAAAGAATGAATGTATGACGGCATGATTGTTGTGTGTCGAGCCGCAATCAGAAAGCAAATTTACTCGGATTTTAATGCTGTTAATAGTTGCGTTTTATAGTATTCTGTGTTGTGTTGAAATACATTGCAGTGTAGAACGGGAACGGAACAATGCTGGACAAAGTCTTTGCTGCCTTGAAATTAACATTCGACGATGTGTCTAAAAGTAAACGCCTATCATTGAAAGCCCCACGCTTAAATACGAACCGTAATACTGCGAATGTTTTGTGTTACGTGCAGTGCAGTAAACAAAAAAAAATCGGTATTTCGTCTTTCTAAACCAAAATCATCAGTCACATAATAATGTTACGTCTTTTACTACCGAATTAGTTTAGCGACAGTAGTGATCATGGAAAATGGCAAAAAGGATAATTCTTTACAGTTGCAACCAATATTTTGTTTTTATTCCGAGAATAGAAACAATTTATCATTATCACTACACAGCATATACCGGCTCGCTGAAACCATGCCCGATGGCCTAACCGCGTGTATACTATGAAATTGAATTGTGTTTACTAAATGTCACGGAATGAGTGCAACTTTCCAATATTACCTCTCCTTCCAATTGATAGAACAGATTATATATCGCCTTGGTATATTCAATATGGAATGAGCTATTCTCCTTATTACATGATCAATATATAAGAAATCTCCTCTATTTTGCACATTTTCAAGGCAAGGATGAGCCGAGATTCAGTGCATATAACCAGACATTTAAATGATTTTAGAAACAAAAGCAGTTGCTTGGTGATTCTAATCAACAAGGGCTGATTGAACAGATGTTCATTGCAATTTTTCGCTTGGCGAGGAGGCCAGGCAAGGAAATGGAATCTAAAATACAACGCTTTTCTGTCCGGGTCGCTATATAACACAACACCAACTGTAGTCTCCATACGATAAACACGGTCTGTCTCCACGTTTCGTGTAACATGCAGACTCACACGCACATACAGGGAAGCATTTAATTGCAAGGTTGTTGTGTTTTACTACCCACAATCTCGTGAAGCAAAGGTACTTTCCAAGGTTAGCTATCAGTTCCGCTGTGTGCATTTCACTACTGTAATGGACAAGAGCAGAATACTGCGGAACAAATTCTTCATTGCGATGGAATGAACATTCGAAACCCTTTGATATTCTAAAAGTAATATGCATGCTAATATTGAAAGTTCACGCTGTTGTAAAAACCGTAATAAAGGAGGTCTGACAACGATAGAACTAGATCAATTTATTCGGGCTGCAAAAATTGTTTGTTTTCGAAGGTTTATTTTCAACCCATTGTTTCGACAGATAACATTTGAATATCCGTTAGGTGAATGTGGCCCCGGACAACTCAAACAATTAGCCAAACAGACTGAGCTATTTTGGAAGGATGTCTTTCTAACTTGGGCTTCGTTTTTACAGGATATCAAATGTGAAGAACAAGACCAATTTTTATCACAATCTCTTTGGTATAACGATACTGTAACGGTCGGGTATAATTTTATTTTTTATAAAAGATGGTATGATGTTGTTATATAGGTGTTATATATATATATTAATGACTTATTGAATGAACATGGAAAGTTTCTAACGTTTAAACAGTTCCATGACTTATATGAGATAAACACAAACTACTTGGAGTTCGTTGGATTTGTCAAAGCTGCCAAGAGTTATTTAGGTACATGTATTCATAAAGAAAAACTAATTAAGTTATTTTATCCATTGAAGCCCTATCCTATTTCGCTATTAACAAAAAAACACCAAGGGATGTAAACCGTTCTATACTATGATGATAACTCGAAAATATGAAAAAACCTCTCGTGAAGCTAAATGGGGGAAAATTGGTGTGGTGCCTGCAAATGATTGGAAAAATATACACAGAATGTCCTTCACTTCTCCTAAAGACACGTATATGTTGTGGCTGCAATACAGGCTGGTAAATCGAATTCTCTGTACAAATTCCTTTCTCAAAATAATACAAGTGAAAGACTCAGATTTATGTAACTTTTGTCAGGAGGAAACTGAAACTTTACAACATCTTTTCTATTCTTGTGCGGTTTCCAGCAATTTTTGGGCCCAATTGGCTGATTGGTTAGCTTCGTGCACCCCTATTGTAACTAACATTACCATTAAGTTTATACTATTTGGAGACGTACATGGAACAGACAAGATAACAAATGTTCTTTTTCTATTAGCAAAAAGACATATATAGTAATGTAAACGGAAACAGAAGCATCCTAATATTATAGCCTTTACAAAATTATTTCGTAATTACTATAAAACCGAAAAATGGCATATTATTGTGACAGTAATCATGAAAGATTCGATGACAGATGGAAACTATGGAAGACAGATTTACAAGAAGAGTAAATGTGAAATAGAAAACATTTTTTGTTATGCCACCAGCAGCTGACAATATATGTTTTATTTGCTGTATTACCTAACCTGAATAAAAAAAATGTGGGAATCAGTGCATGAGCGGTAGGGTCTGCGCATGAACTGAACCGGAAGAACCGTTCGCGTTTTCGCGTGCCGGGTGTCGCGACCTATCCTGAGGCGAGTATGCGAGAGGACGAGAACACACGAATGGTAGGTCGCGACTCGCTAATGGCATCGTTCAACTGTTCTCGTGTTATCGTGTCGCGACATTTTTTGATGGCCGCTATTAGCCATTCGCGCCCCACATTCTCACGTTCGCGTGCCGGGTGTCGCGATCTATCCTGAGGCGAGTTTACTAGAGGACGAGAACACGCGAATGGTAGGTCGCGACTCGCTAATGGCATCGTTCGCGTGTTCTCGTGTTATCGTGCCGCGACATTTTTGATGACCACTATTAGCCATTCGCGCTCCGTATTCTCGCGTTGGCGTGCCACGTGTCGCGACCTATCCTGAGGCGAGTTTACGACAGGACGAGAGCACGCGAATGGTAGGGGCGACTCGCTAATGGCACCGTTCGCGTGTTTTCGTGTACTCGAGCCGCAACCTTTCCAAAGGCCACTATCGGCCATTCGCGCCCCCTAATTTTCTTATTCTCGCCATCTCGTCTGGTCAAATCTACAGGGTGAGATAGCGAGAACGCGAGTGGCCGCTATCGGCTTCCATACATTCCGCTTAAGCCGGTGCTAGGGACCGTGTTGATACTTCATAGTCTCCACATCAAGCGTGGCTGAGATACTAAGGCTACGTCCGAGAACCCACCGTATTCTCGGGTCTGAATGTCCGGTGCCGAGGGGAGCTTGCCTGTATGGTTGCTCTTCAGTCGCCATATGTCGTCAATTTTTCCGACCTCTTCCATATCGCTCCAATTCACTCACAGTTTCTCAAAATCGGAAGAATATATCGCACACTGAGTGTAAAATACTATCGCACATGTAGTGTGCATGATCGCTGACGTTACGCTCTATAACTGTAGTCTACTTTCGCTTAATCCGGGGATAGGTTCTGTAAGAACATCAGCTAATCTCAGGAGGTCATGCTGTTCCTGTGAATATGGAACCACAATGAAAGCGCGAATAAAATGCAGATACTTCAGGAAACGACTTGGAAATTTATTTGGATTGAAGCATATACTACTTAATAATATGAATTAGCTTGTGCCTTGTATATTTTTATTTTGACCTGTATTGAATTTGGTGATAATTTGGTGATTTTTCATAATACAGGGAGAGGGTGACTCCGAAAATAGTAACGAAGAGCATTTTGTAGATCAACATTTCGACATATATTTATTCAAGTCATCGTCAGGAATGGTAGTTTACAAAAGGTTCCGTGGGTACAAATAAGTTTTACAGAACATTCAAAGATAATCAATCACTCAGACATACTATACAATGAGTAGTGGGGGATATTCCTGCCTAGTAGCAAGGCTTCTTTGAAAAGAAGGGTTTTCCAATCGTTGGCTTTCTCAATAATCTTGCAGATTAACAATACAGATTTTGTTAAGTGTTCAGCTGGAACATTTCCTTTACAGACGCTCAACTCCATTGTGGGTGACGACTACATACTAAATGTCCGATATGACCTTTATATTTAATACGGTAAATGGGTTGAAGTAGGGAAGACGACAAGGTTTTCCACACTATGAACGAAAGTTAGCCACGATGTTTACATTCTTCGCTCGTTACAGGCTTCTAATTTCCTAGTCGTTTCCAGTATTCAAATTGTAACTCATTCAAACTTTGCCAAATATTGATAAATATTCAGACTTACCTTAGAGATTATCTCCCGTAGATTGCCGAGAAACATTGACGGTTTTGGCCCAGGTATATTTATACTGCTGGTCTTGTAAGGCCATACCCCGTATCTGGAAAAACAAAACACAGCAGTTAACGGACAGAAGAGGTAAAAATATCACAGTGTTTTCGGATTGATATTACCGTAATAAATAATTCCGTTACGAGAAAAATTAATATTACCATGTTTATTGGAGCTCTGAGCGTCAATGCTTTGATGTTTCTGAGGATACAAAAGGGGTCAATCTTACTTTTAAATCAACGTTTTCCCTGTCAGCGGTGCAAACGAGGCTTGCAAACTGAAGCAAAGAACTCTCATGATAATGAAATTCAAAATTAAAGAAACAAATACGACAAAAAAATTCTCCATCAATCGTTGGAACAATAGAGGTTAGTGAATGTTTTGTGGTTTGTGACATCACTCGACCGATGTTTTCACGTTTATTATTAGTATTTTATCGCATGCTAATCCCCCTTCCCACTTTAATTCTTAGACAATAGGTATGCCGCATCGAGCCCGAAGGTGCATTGACGCGTAACTTCCGGTGTACATATGTGATTCGTAATTTTTCCTTCCTATCTATCTACAGAATGGAGCAGATTTTGAACTGTTGATAACTGTTGTGAATATGGATATTTGTGCTTAATTGATGATAATTTTGGCAACTTCTAGTTGAAAATATTCCAGTTATCACTGATTAAAAATATTCTTAATACTGTAGTCATGGGAATGAGAGAGGATGTTCGAACCACAAATTTAGGCCGGAAGTGAACCCTGGACGAATCTTTTGTCTGAGAATTACTGTTGGAAAGGCGGATTTAGAATATGGTTTTAAACATGATATGTCTTCATGTCCACATGAACGCCATGATAAAAGCGTGGCCGAGACACAAATCATCACAAGAATAATTTTGGATCTTGTGATATTTTTAGCCCACCATCACCAGATGGTGGGCTGTTCAAATCGCCTTTCGTCCGTGGTCCGTCGTCCGTCCGTCCGTCGTCCGTCGTCCGTCGTCAGTCCGTCCGTAAACAATTCTTGTTATCGCGATTTCTCAGGAACTACTTTATCGATCTTTCTCAGATTTGACACACAGGTTCCCCTTGGGGTCTAGTTGTGCAAGATACCTTTTTGATCCGATTCGAAAATCCAATATGGCCACCAGGCAGCCATCTTGGATTTCCCCATGAAACCTTGTTATCGCGATTTCTCAGGAAGTACTGCGTGGATCTTTCTCAAATTTGGTACACAGGTTCCCCCTTGGGATCTAGTTGTGCAAGATACCTTTTCTGGTCCGATTCGAAAATCCAATATGGCCACCAGGCAGCCATCTTGGATTTCCCCATGAAACCTTGTTATCGCGATTTCTCAGGAAGTACTGCGTGGATCTTTCTCAAATTTGGTACGCAGGTTCCCCTTGGGGTCTAGTTGTGCAAGATACCTTTTTTGGGCCCGATTCGAAAATCCAAAATGGCCAACAGGCAGCCATCTTGGATTTCCCCATGAAACCTTGTTATCGCGATTTCTCAGGAACTACGTCTTGGATCTTTCTTAAATTTGGTACACAGGTTCCCCTTGGGGTCTAGTTGTGTAAGATACCTTTTTTGGTCCGATTCGAAAATCCAAAATTGCCACCAGACTGCCATCTTGGATTTCCCCATGAAATCTTGCTATCGCGATTTCTCAGGAACTACGGCTTGGATCTTTCTCAAATTTGGTACACAGGTTCCCCTTGGGGTGTAGTTGTGCAAGATATCTTTTCTGGTCCGATTCGAAAATCCGATATGGCCACCAGGCAGCCATCTTGGATTTCCCCATGAAACCTTGTTATCGCGATTTCTCAGGAACTACGGCCTGGATCTTTCACAAATTTGGTACACAGGTTCCCCCTGGGGTATAGTTGTTCAAGATACCTTTTCTGGTCCGATTCGAAAATCCAAAATGGCCACCAGGCAGCCATCTTGGATTTCTCCATGAAACGTTATCGTCATTTCTCAGGGAGTACTGCATGGATCTTACTCAAATTTGGCACACAGGTTCCTCTTGGGGTCTAGTTGTGCAAGATATCTTTTCTGATCCGATTCAAAAATCCAATTTGGCCACCAGGCAGCCATCTTGGATTTCCCCATGAAACCTTGTTATCGCGATTTCTCAGGAAG
>JAVTVY010011138.1:0-53769 GCA_036873755.1 Hanleya hanleyi | reverse complement strand
ATTCCCGAAAGAGCTGCTCCTGGACAATATAATGCAACAAGCTGCATGGCTGTCGCTCCCATAGTTCTTGAGTTGTAGCCTGTACAATTTACGTTCCGTGTCTGATAAAAATCCAAGATGGCGGCCAAACGACGTGACCTAGGAGCAAATGTTTTGCATATTCGTGACCCTCATATCGCAATGCATATATGTGGTCACCTTCCCCGTCCAAAGCCGTTATTTGAAATTCCGACAATTTTGATTGGCCAATGGCGGCCATTTTAATTTACGGACCAACTTTTCAAATCGTAATCTGAGAGCCCCAGATCCATAGATCATGTGTACCAAGTTTCGAGTCAATCGCCCCAGCGGTTCCAGAGAAGAAGATCTTGAAAGATTTTAGGGTAAATCCAAGATGGCCGCCAAAGCATCTCACCAATCAGCTTCTTCCTTGGGTATTCATTAGATCTAATGGGTTCAACTACCACGAACTCACCAAATTCATCATCGTTGTGTCCCATAACTTACATATAGTCACTTCCGCTATCGAAATCCGTTACATTAAAAATCCGATAATTGGCAAATTTGGGTGAAATGCGATGGCGAATAGCGGGAAAACTATTGAAGATAGGTGAAAACAGTTCACATACTTCCGAAAGAGCTGCTCCTGGACAATATAATACAACAAACTACAAGGCTGTACCTATCGTAGTTACAGAGATATAGGCTCTACAAGATGTGCTCCGTTTCTGACAAAATTCAAGATGGCGGCCAAACCACGTGACCGAGCACCAAAATTTTTGAATATTCGTGATCGCCATATCACAATGCATATATGTAGCCACTTTCCCCGTCCAAATCCGTCATTTGAAAAACCGACAATTTTGATTGGTCAATGGCGGCCATTTTATTTTACGCAGCAAATTTTCAAATCGTGTTTTGAGAGCCCCAGATCCATTGATAATGTGTACCAAGTTTCGAGTCGATCAGTCCACTGGTTCCAGAGAAGAAGATCTTGAAAGGTTTCAGGGTAAATCCAAGATGGCCGCCAAACCATTTGACCAATCAGCTTCTTCTATACATATGCATTATAGCCCACATTCCCCTATACCTGTGTGAAGTTTCGGCTTCATCGGTTAAATAGCGGCCTGGATACTACTGATACAAAATTCGGCGGAATCATAATAATAATAATAATAATAAATATAGCCGCGAGCGGCAATCCTCGGGTTGCAAGCACATATCGCAGACAATGAACCAACAACAGTAGTTCTAGACCTGGAAGCCGATTTGGCAAACGTTATTTATTCCTTTTAGATCTAACCTACATAGTTACCACTGAAGAACAATCTGTCAATTCGCAAATTTGGGTGATTTACATCTGGGAATAGCGGGGATACTATTGAAGGTACCTTGAAATCGTTAACATACTTCCAAAAGAGCTTCTTCTGGACAATATAATGCAACAAACTGCAAGGCTGTACCGCCTACAGTTCCCGAGTTATAGACCCTACAAGATGTGTTCATTTTCTGACAAAATTCAAGATGGCGGCCAAACCACGTGACCGAGCACCAAAATTTTTGCATATTCATGATCGCCATATCAGAATGCATATATGTAGCCACTTTCCCCGTCCAAATCCGTCATTTGAAAAACCGACAATTTTGATTGGTCAATGGCGGCCATTTTGTTTTACGCAGCAAATTTTCAAATCGTGATTTGAGAGCCCCAGATCCATTGATAATGTGTACCAAGTTTCGAGTCGATCGGTCCACTGGTTCCAGAGAAGAAGATCTTGAAAGGTTTCAGGGTAAATCCAAGATGGCCGCCAAACCATTTGACCAATCAGCTTCTTCTATTCATATGCATTATAGCCCACATTCCCCTATACCTGTGTGAAGTTTCAGCTTTATCGGTTAAGTAGCGGCCTGGATACTACTGATACAAAATTCGGCGGAATCATAATAATAATAATAATAATAATAATAATAATAATAATAATAATACCAATAATAAGAGGTTTGCAGCCTCTGGCTTGCAACCCTAATAATAATAATACCAATAATAAGAGGTTTGCAGCCTCTGGCTTGCAACCCTAATAATAATAAATATAGCCGCGAGCGGCAATCCTCGGGTTGCAAGCACATATCGCAGCCAATTAGACCTTGAAGTCACCATATTTGACAATATTTCGGGGTGGAAATCGTCCATATGAAAAGTTGTGTACGTCGATAGCGGCAATTTTATTTGATCTGTACTCTACCTGTGTGGGTGTTGAAATGAAAGTTTGGATTGAATTGCTAAAGATATCCAGCTATCCTCCCCAGGAAAATAAAAAGATAGAGGGGATTTAACGTACTATTAGCGATTCTAGGAAGATTTTGATAGATCCGGTATTTCAGAGAAGTCGATGTCCAAGTAGATTTTTACTTTGCCTGCAACAAAACCGCTTATGTATATTTGTGTCTGCTTAAATACAGTTTATAATTGAATGCACGAGGAAATACACCTGCAAACGCTTTCGCAGAATATACCATTATTATTTTGTGAAACAGCATGAACAAGAGTAGTTGATGTCAAGGAAGAGTCACATACGTATTAATGGTTCGTGTCGGCAAATTGTGATATATGTACCGATAAACTTCAAAATGCATATGAAAAAGCGATCACAGTAATATAGTTTTGTCAAACAACCCGTGAAGGATCAGTCGATGTCCAAGGATAGTCAGGCAGAAGAAATGCTTTGTGTCGGCTAATATAAAGTTTTTGCCTTTCTTTGACGAGAATCCGAAATGGAACTGTCGATACCCAAGGATAGTCACTTACAACATTCGTGTCAGCTTATATAAAGATTTGGTTTATATTTCAAGAGCATTAGCCGGCTTTGAAGATTTGCTGTGATACCAGCCAAACCACAACTTGTTGGCATAGTCTTCATCTCCATATAACACGTACCGCATATATATATCGTCAGTTTTGCACGTAACTGCCGAAATTGCCCAGGCCGGTTCATGTGAAAACATACCAGTCGATTCAGGATTCGATGAATGAAGACAACCAATTATGAATAAAGTGTCACTGGTAAACCGTCCTTGTTTACAAATATTTTAGAGTACCGTCTGGATAGACCAGAGATTGATATGAGATACCAGTATTATTCTGAAATGTTGTACAACTTGTCCCTCTGCAAAACTCGAGTACGGGTTAACTGCTCAAAAGCACGCACATAAAATACAAAGTGGAAATAGACTCTGCAGGAGAACATAGACTTGGTTACTATGACCAGCTATTAGATCAGGACATTTAAGGTGGCAGGGTCGTTTCTGTAAACAGCGATCATCCACGTTCAGGCGAAAACAGATGTCACGTTTCCGTGAATGTTTATATTAAAACCAGACTGTCTGCGGCGTACTGTCTGGGTTTTGCATTGTTCTTTGGATACATACTTTCGGCTTTTTCTGCCTTGAGAAAGCGGTGCAGAGACACCCAAATAGTCCCTCTGATTAACATCATATTAGGCCGCGAATTAAAATCAAGCTTTGAACGAAAGCCAACACATTTCATACTCCAAACACCTACCACTGGCCTTCATTTATTATTCGTCACAACAGTGGCACAAACAAATGAAAACAAATTCTTCTCTGGGAGAGGTTGCCTAAAACAGTCAATGGAATGGGGATTTTTCTGTTAATACGCAAACGTGAAAGAATTACATTTGATAATAGCGGGAAAATTATTTAAAGCTAGGATTAAATGAAATGAAACCATAAAGTATGAAATGATATTATTCAATAATCAAACAACTGAGCAATACGTCCAATTTATTAAAAATGAGCTTTCGACACGTTTTCAACTTGCAATCCGATCCTTGCTCGAAACAAGCTTACCTCGTTTTCTTTAATATGGGAACTTAAGGATGTGTACTATGGGGTATTGCTTCAAAAATAACAGTTCCATAACATTTTTCCAAAGGGCCTAGATGTGGGCCGATGGCATGGCTCTTTGGAGTTACTTGAAAGATAGTAAACGGTCAACATCTTAAGTTCCCATATTAAAGAAAACGAGGTAAGCTTGTTTCGAGCAAGGATCAGTTGATATTCTGTTCATCAAACCCGTATCACAATTCAATGTTCTGAGAGTGAAGTACATTGCCGTGTCGTATCCGAAAAGTGACGTCACGATATTGTGTCAAAAAAGAAATAGAATGGTTTCTATAAATGCACTTGAGGTCCAGTGACATATCTCAAATGGTCAGAAACGGTCAGAATGCGGCTCCGGGTATCTAAGGGTTGTCAGAGGTTCCGGGGCGCAGGGGTCAAAATATTCAAAATAAAAGACAGGTGGCCAAAATGTTTACCTGTCATCTTTAAGAATTACCTGAACATGCAATCGTAATGCAGAAGCAAAGTAACTCCGAATAAACTTAATAAACGCATGGTGACAGTCTCAATATTTCGACAAAATTTTATTTGTCATCTTGACATCCTGAAGATGACAAATAAAATTTTGTCGAAATATTGAGACTGTCACCATGCGTTTATTAAGTTTATTCGGAGTTACTTTGCTTCTGCATTATGCCAAGCTTATCAGTGGATCAACACGATTTTGCAATCGTAACATGAACATGTAACTCGAGATTAATGACAAAGTTAGATGCTGCAAGACACTAATAAATTAATGACGCCTTGTTTACTTGCACTTATTAGCAGGTGTTTTGAATGAATTTTGTTGATATATTTTGAACACCAAAACAAAATTATTGGCTACCTGTCAATAGAGACAGGTACTTTGTTTCTCTACCTGTCTCTTTCAAAAAATACCTGTCAGAGACAGGTAAAGCGGTGTAAATTTCGACCCCTGGGGGCGTAAGCGGCCGCTGGACCCTTGCCATGTGAGCGGTGATAGGTCTATAGTCTGCAGTGCCGAATAAAGCATGAACTCGTATGAACGTGTCTGCTAGAATGGTTTTGTGTATAATTTGCATAATTTGTGCTCAGGTTTCCGTTGTGATCTTCGATTAGAACGGAAAACTACAAGAATAAGTCAACAACTCGATGTAAGGTCGACTAAGGGCACTTTCGTGACAGTTTATCAGACAGTGTAATTTGTACTTTGTTATGTATGAATTAAGTCCGAATAAATTTATGACTGACATATGACAGAAGTGAGGCTGAAGCGCCACACCACTCTGCGTGAGAAGGGGAAAGTGGCGTGCGGAAGCCAGGAGGTGGTATAGGTGTCGGAGGCGGCGTTAAAATTTAGCGCAAAAGTGCGCCTGAATTGAAATGAGGGTAGGCCTAGGCTAGAACGACGCTGAGTTGAAATAAGCGTCATCACGTGACAATTATTAAAAGGCTAATGTATCAAGGCAAAATTGAATTGGGATATGAATAATGGGAAGCGCAGCACAAACCGCTTGAGTTGCTGGGTCGCAACTTTCGTATTTGGATAGCATTTGATTCGAAGGATAAATATTGTCAATAGCTTCAATTGGAGTTCATATGAGTAGCTCTGAGTAGCCTACACTATGGACGAATTTGTCTGTTGTCACACCAGCCCTCTGTGTTATGCTTGGAAATATATGTACGTACATTTATTCAAGCAACAAATCTAATAAACGTGGTTTTGTAGGGTACCGTAAGTCGAGAATGTGCGACTATCAGTAACGTTTTGAAAACTCCGCTATTCGTCATTTGGTGCTTTGAACTCCGTTTTGGTGATTAGTCTGGCCGATCCTTAAAGTTGCAGATATTGTCTTGGCTATCTCCGATTTATTTTTAGACCGAAGCTCTTGACGACAAGGGAGCCAATTATTGGCCGTGTTAACATCCGGGTTCTGTCTTTATTCCCGCGAAAAAACTGCTACTAACCCCCTGTTTCTGTGACTCTCCTCCATTTAGCGCGAATACACCAAACTGCAAAGATGTCGAAAAGAAAGTTTGAGGAAGATACCGCTATGGATGTCATCATGGGATATATTCATGATGTTTCTGAACTAAAAAGAGCAAAGAACAACACAATGTACTTCGATGGCACCATTCAGACTGCTAGAGAGGAGAAAAAACGTCTGGTCAGTTTCAGCGTCGACAAACATGACAAATTCAAGACCGCTGTCAAGTTGCAGAGCCCTGTCAAATTGAGTAAAGTGACCATGTCTCCCAATCGTGGTGAAATAGAAGTTCTGGTGAACAAACGCTCAACATTGGAGTGTGTGAACTCTGTTCCGTTCAAGAAGAGTTTGTTCAAAGACGACCAACCTGGATATTGTGATTTAAGCAGCCTTACTATTCCTCGTCAACGGGTAAGTATCTACGTGTAGCCACAGGCGGCTGGGACAATCTATATGTCGGCGCCATATTGAACGTACGTATAAAAAGAGTGTTCAATATTACGCCCGCATATAGATTGTCCCAGCCGCCTGTGCTGTAGCCAACATAAACGTTGTACGTTTACCCGGATTAGTCGATAGCTAAGATTCATAGCGTCTCTTCCCTCAACGCTATGCCGACGATGGTTGGCCGTGGTGGACAAATATCTCTATTATGTATGCTTTCGAATATATATGGATATTAATTCCAATATATATCGTATAATTCAGAACCAATCATAGAGTAGCTTTGAATTTGTATACAGATGAAAATCATTTCGTATCGGATTTCAGCTACGCACTAATTTCGAATTTATCTCCATATTAATTCACATTACAGTTAATCATTTATGCCGGATATAAATCAACCAACAGAATCGCAGGCTTTTACACACTATACTATTCCCTTCCCACAAGTTGCATCCGACATTGACCTTTTTTATGTCGACATGCGAGACAAGATTATATAGGCCCTATGTCCGATAGCTTGATAGCCGTGTGCCGTTTTTATAGCTGGAAAGAGTCGAGATAATTTACCCTGTGCAAAGATTGTAGCCATAGTTCAAGTTCGGTTCGTAATTTCCCCCTTTGAGAGAGGCACCTCCTTGTACGGAGTACATATTAATATACAATCAATTAGGAACCACTCAGCATTTTATAGCTCAACTATAGTATCGTGCTGTGAAGTGAACATTTATTATACAGTTCTACAATTGGACGAACTACTCTCCTGAAAGTATATTTATACAATTCTACAATTTGGACGAACTACCATCCTGAAAGCGCAGTGATAGTCTAACGGTAACCATGTGAGCTTCCTAGCGAGTTTAGCGCGAACTCACGCCAGCTGAAGCACTCCGGGTCCGAGTCAAACAATTAACCACACGGCCACGCTAACAAACATATCGAGATTGTCGACTCTTATAGCCACCTATTTTACAACGCATTGTCAGTGCACGTTTTAACTGTGCTTAGCTTCTGGGTCGTATTTTTTCTATATTCCTCCGAGGAAACTTCGTAGCAATTTTACATACAAAATTGTAGAATTAATAGAAAATACTCATTCATAGAATATAACTTGGATGTCCTTATCCATCTTCATACACAGGTCGATTCATAGCCCCAACAGGGACCTATGATACTGTCATTCATTAAACGTAAAAACGTATGATGAACTAGTCCGAATCGTCCGAACGGCCAACATCTGTTGTCTTTTTGAGTGGGTTTCGCCGCCTTTTGTACCAGTCGGCGCTGAAAATTTCAAACCGCTCAGTCATATCATGATATTTGTTTCCACGCTGGAGTGTCGACTGTGCAAACGGTGGCCACAATAAACACCATACACGCCACCGTTTTCACAGTCGACTCTTCAGCGTGAAAACAAACATGGCGAAGCTGATAATATATTAAAGCGGGGACTGGTACAAAAGGCGCCAAAACACATTCAAAAAGACAACAGATGTTGGCCGTTCGGACGATTGGGACTAGTTCATGATTGATTCAACAAGCTGAACCCTACTGACATTTAATTTTGTGATATTGATTATGTAGGGTTCAGCCGTTGAACCGAAATTTCCTATCGCAAAATTTTCGCCTCCCGACCTGGGTAACAGCGGGTGGATTTGCGCTCATAAAAATCGATAATACCTACGTCTTTGTGCTCGTTTGGATAGAATACGTATTTGCCTACTTCCCTGGCCATTTATTTTCTCTGTCCAGTTCCTTTCATTTTCCATAAACGGCAAAAGAAAAAAAATTCATCGCCAACGATCTTCCAAAAACGAAATCCGCCGCCATTTTGAAATGTCACTATGGTGGCACGAGACTAATTTGTAAATTTGGGATTGTAGACCGGAAGGTCTGAAACGGCTCATTCATAAGGCTGTCACATTATCTGCATTTAAATGTAAAATTGTAACTATCGATATCGAGCATAATGGAAGGCACATACCGAGAAAGTAATTCATGGGATTTTTCATCTCCCTAAGCGACTGGGTCGACTGAGCGGATTCAGTTTTTTCGTCTCTTGTAATCCTGAATTTAGAATAACCTCACGTGCGAGAATCAGGGTCACGCGAGAGTGTTCGAAAATGGTGGCGGATTTCGTTTTTGGAAGATCGTCGGCGATGATATTTTTTTCTTTTGCCGTTTATGGAAATGAAAGGAGCAGGACAGAGAAAATAAATGGCCAGGGAAGTAGGCAAATACGTATTTTATCCAAACGAGCACAAAGAGGTAAGTATTATCGATTTTTATGAGCGCAAATCCACCCGCTGTTACCCAGGTCGGGAGGCGAAAATTTTGCGATAGGAAATTTCGATTCAACGGCTGAACCCTACATAATCAATATCACAAAATTAAATGTCCGTAGGGTTCAGCTCGTTGAACTAGTTCATGATATGCTTTATCGGAAAATGCATGGTAGCAACTAAATCATTGTTTATACGATTCGGGCTTGTATACTGTGATGGTGGCTAAGATGTACGTGGGACGTAATGAATGACAGTACCGGTATCATTAGGCCCCTGTTGGGGCTAGTTGATTCACACACTTCGAAGTGTGGATCTTGATCTTTTAACGTCCAAAACAGGGTTTTAATTTAGAATACAAACAACCAATGGTATACCCTGGAACAGTCAGTACTTATACATTCGCTAACAGCTTTCCGATTACAAAGATGTCTGTTTACGATTTAAACAAAGTTCCTGGCTGTATATATTGTACTTAAATGCCCAACTCTCAAACTGTATATATAGCTTTTTGATAACATGTAATTGGATTCAGGTACGTTGGTTAGGCCCTATTTATTGAATAAAAATACCAATGAATAAATACATTCATTGTAGTAATAATATTCTTGAACTCGTCTCTGTTTCATAAATCTCGGCACAGTGAAACATCTAAGAATCGGCACGGCGAGTTGTAAACAAATCGTCCACTGACAATGATGGCTTGTCTTTCTGAACACGGAAGTGAAATTATGGCGGGAAGAGCAGCTATTTATTATAACATTTTAATAAATATTGTATAAGATGTGGGATGAATGGCGCCCTGAAATATTTGGGGCATAACGTAGGAAAATGTGAGGAATTAATTCACATAATTGGAAGGAAACTGATGTGGTTCATGTCCACGGTTGCCTGGCCTGTGGGATATTGGATGATCGATGTCTACATGTAATAAATATATATTTATATTTTAAATTGATTTATTTATTTTTAATATTTTTTCCAGGTGTATTTCTTTCATCTTTGGCTCAATTAAAGTCGCTACCTATTAAAGCTTTAATAATAATTTCATTTTACCAGGTTTCTGTCAAAGTCAAGATTTTGGCAACTCTTGAGGAAAGAGGTCTTGCAGACTGTTTTGGGGCCCAGGTGGAGAAAATGGAAGTACTAGTTGGAGACCATTCCTTACAGATGCCCTTGACGCTATGGGGCAAACACATCGATAAAGTCGAGAAAGGTCACTCCTACAGCTTAAAAAACATTTCAACAAGAATGTACGCTGGCATAATGAAACTGACTACAACGCCCAAAACGGAAATTGAAGAAATTGGAAATGTAACCGTGACGAAGAAGAATTTCCAAGAGCAGACCCTGGAAAAAATAACAACTAAGCTTGAATTTGTTTCCACAATTTGTTCCATAAAATGTAGAGTGTGTAATAGGCCCATTGATGAGGAATTAATTGGGAAAGCTGACGAGGACGGTCTCCTGACAGAATGCCCACACTGTAACATGATGCAAACCAACAAGAAATTGAAAAGCTCCATGTTGGTACGTGTCAACATAGATCAAGGAGACGGGCAAAAGAAGTTCACTGCATTCGAGTCCACCATCAGAGAATTTCTGCAAGAGAGCGACAATGTTGCTTTACTTAATTCACCAAAAGAGGTAACAAAATTCTTAATCAACCATCCTGAGGTACAGTTGGAATGTTCCAAAGATGTAATTATGAAGATGACTGCGGTGACGGTCGTTGCACCTGTCGAAGATGATGATCATCATCATGGTGATGATGAACATGATTCACTACCAGCTCTTGATTCTCCCCAAGGCACCTCTTCTAATGTGTGAACTCGTCATTGAACTATATTCAGTAATCTGTTCTAAAGTGTAACTGTGATACTTTCGCAAGTTTACGCCATATCTTGGATAATCTTTACAAATTATAGAATTTATATTCTTTTCCTTGTTCTACGACTCTTTAAAAGCAGGTCCGGGAAAAATGCCTCTCCAATTTTGGATGTAAAAAAGAATAACTCAGAAAATATGAACAAAATCATTTTTTTCTAAATGGTGCATACATTGATATTTTTTTTACATTGGTTTACGTGCTTTGAAGAAATTGTTGCCCATCTACTTCAGGAGAAAGAAAGCGGTCTGTTGTTTTTTCAAATTGTCATTTCAACACTTTGGAACAAGTTAACTATAAATCTTATAAATGGCAAAAAGTGTTAACATATGTAACTATATATCAATTTATGTGCGATTTAGAGAAAAATGTTTTTTTGTTCATATTTTCTGAGTTATTCAAGAAAAACGGACCTTTTTTTACCTCAAATTGGAGAGGCACAGTTTTCCTCCCCCGACCTGTTAAGGCCATCCACAATAATATTTTTGTTTCCAGTAGCCCTACCTACCCATATATTTTGGAATCAATAAAAAAGTTTGGGTAGGCATTTTTTTCTTTATTTCTGTTTTTCGGCAGTCCTCCATGAAATTCTATACAAGAATGTCAATAGTATTATGTAAACAAAAAAAATGGATTTTTTTACGCCTTCCATACGCAAAATTCAACCCAGCGTACATAGGAAAAAATCCTGATTTTTAGACCCCTCTCCCCCCTCCCCCCCTGTCTATCTAACATTGTTTTTCTTAAATTGGTTACTGGAAACACAAATTATTGTGGATGGCCTAATTTTAACAATGTATGTTGGAACTTGACGTTATTATGGAACGATAAACCGCAATGCAACATTACAAAACTGTTCCATAACAATTGGGTCATTGTCACTTGATTGGGTGTTTAGTATCACTTTGATTTTTTCAACACACAAGCTAGGTGCTATAATTATTTAGTATTAATTATTGACTTGCAACCGAATTGTCAGGGTTAGATGCAGGATTTTCGCCAAAAAAAACCAACTAATTTTGCAAAATGGCTAATATCACTCAAATGGTGTTGAACGTGCCAAAACAATGTCAGTTTGTCTTCTTTTGAGTGTTTTACACAAATTACTGTGCCTTTTGCACCTGATATTCACTTTAATCTAGGAGTTCCCTAAAATAAAGTCGTTTGATTTTGTGGAAACATGGTCATTTGATTTTATAGTTGTCGTTTTCAAGGACGCTGTGAGACCCTGCATCTAACTCTGATCGTATACGGATATGAAGAAAAGAGCTTTACTATGTTATTCACATCATTAATAACTTGAATATGACGTACACTTTCGCAAGTGCCACAGTTACACTTTAAGTTGGTATATCGGTTCATTCCAGCCTTCATTTCCCTTTGTGGGGATCTGTAATCCTCCTCACAGAATTCCATGGACAGTTGGACATAATTCACTGTTTATCTCGTTTAGTAATTCAACATTTTTCAAATATTGCTCCGGTTTATTTTTACTGCGGAGATGAATAAATACCGTAATCTGTGTAATTGTCCTGTACAATTTTGAAAATGCTATTGTTTTGGGGTCAAGAGAATAATTGAAAAATGTATTACATTCAGTGGTGAAGCACCTAAAGACCATACTTCCAATTTCCCCATTGAAGCTAATGACAAGTTTTCACCGAAACAGTTAAACTTTCTGAAATTTGTGCTGTGAATAAATGACTTTTCTCCATAATCGAACGGTACCTTTGGAATAGCCCTTTTCAGGCTAGCGACAATGTCTGCACTATTCAAGTTTTGAAAATTTGGTTGGTAGGGATTTTAAATTTGTTTTAAGGCCACTGTTAGTTGATTGTTCGTTTCTGGTAACCCTGTTGCATCTAAATTTGAGAGGCAAATAATTCAAATTCATGTGGGTGAGTGCAAAATATCTACTTCATATCTACATGCATAATTTGGTTTCCTGGATTCATAATTAATATTTTTTGCACTCGGCACATCTATTTTCACAAGCAAGAATTGAAGGTCACAAACAATTATAACAGCGGCCTTATTTTTTTTCAACCATTTTCTACCTATTTGTGTAGAGAGTACTGCTGAAAACCATAGCAATAAAAAAAAATGCCTACCAGATTTTTTTTAAACTGGAAATAGGTAAGGTTAGGGGAAACAATAGTATAATGAATGGCCTGATTGTCTCCAGTTAGGCCATCCAGAATGTTTCTCCTAACCCTACCTACTCGTACATTTTGCAGTTGAAAAAAATGGGTAGAGATTTTTTTTATTGCTATGCAATGCTTGTACTTGCGGAATGGTATACAGGAAGGTCAAAAATTGAAAAAAAGAAGGAATTAATAAAAAAAATACCACTGCCTATGTACCTTGGCTTTCCAAGTTTTCAGAAGTTGGTTACTGGAAACAATAATATTGTCAGGGGTCGAAATTTATACCTGTTGGACAGGTAATTGTTGAAAGAGACGGATAGAAAAACAAAGTATTCGTCTGCAGTGAAAGGTAACCAATAATTCTTTTTTTTTGGGGAGGGGGGGGGGTGTTCAAAATGTACTCGAAACAGCGGCTAATTAGTGCATGGAAAGCAGGTGTGATTAAGTTATTGGTAGCTTGCAACATGTAGCATTGTCATTAATCTTGAATTACTTGTACTTGTTCAATGACCGCATGTTCAGGTACTTCTTAGAGTTGACGGGTAAACTTTCTGGTCACCTGTTTTGTGCATCCGGTAAATTATTTTCAATATTTGAACCCCTTATTTTGGATGGCCTAATCTATAATTTGATGGTAATTACATATTTTTACATTTCAAACAATTCTAATGACATATCTTGCATCATGCCCGAACATAATTTTGACATCAAGAATTGTTGACACAAGTGATAACTATGCAATTTCATTTCTGCATAATTTTATATTCTTTTTAATGTAATCTTCCATTGCACCAAAATTAGCTTGCCTAACCTAAGCTATTGTGTTGTGTACATGCAGATGATAATTTCATGGTATTTTCGCAATGGATCGGCAAGATTACCAGATGAAAATCACAATGACTGTCAAGTAGGCAATTCAGCCGAAAGTTGTGTAATACATGTTATATTTGAAATCGAAATAGTTGTGACATATTGTCCTTGATTTCCATTAAAGATAAGTTTTCTTTTCAACCTGTTTCACGTCTTTTATGTCAACTTGTGAAAATGTATGGCTGTCGTCGACTGATGAAACTAGGGACTTTTCTAGTTCAACTTCCAGTATATATGCCTGACAAATTTGAAGGAAGGGCAGGCCTATGTCGACGTGGAAAATAAATTGCACTTTTTCCATGGAAATGCTCGGTTTGTCTTCTCGGCCAGGGGGTCGACCTACTCCTTCTTTTGTAAAATTTTATCGCCATAAAGAAATCATCATTTTCACTTCTCGAAAAAGTGCGGATTTTGACCTGCCAGTTATTCAATTTCTGACACGATCAACTGTAGTGGCGAGTGGGTGCGATCGACGAGCAATTGTCCTCGTTGAGGAGTGAGACAGGGAGTGAGCGTTAAGTTTAACGTCGCTTTCATCGTCTTATATAAGGTCATATGGCCCAAATAAGCCTTGCTGCCCCCAAAGCAAACCATGATCCAATGCATATTAAACATTGACAAATTTCCTCAGATGTTTATATCAGAAAAGGCCTGGAAGTTTGTTTTGTGGCAGCAAGGTTGACTTGGACCACAAAATAAGTTCGTTTAATTTCCTGGGTTGAAACGTAATGAAAATGGAGTACCGGTACATTTTCCGAAACGTCCGTGCGTAAGTCGTACTTAATGTCTGTCATCGTAGCTACGTCGACTCCTGACAGCGATCAAGTATAGTGGTACTCGTTTAAATATGGTTCTGGGTATTTACAGTGCATCACTTAGTAAAATCACGTATTAGTGCCGGGCTAAATCCAGCTCTACGCTGCACTAGTAGGCCCGAGAAACGATCATTGAAAAGACAGTTGAAGGGAGACAATTCTTAATTGAACACAGGAAAGTTATTATAGCGGTGATCTCCCTTGGACTGTACTGTACATCTAAAACAGCAGACACAATTCCGGAGACAAAGAATTCCTATAATAAACAATTTTTATATATGTTTCCAAGTATATACTAACAAATATATTTTCTTACGCTTTATATAATTATTTGACTTTCTAGTTATATTTAACACATGCTGGTATTAGACGATCACTTTTACGTCATGGAACTTTGTAAATAACACTAATGATAACGTGCATTTACACGAAAGTGAATCCTCAAAGCCCCCAAAATGAGGGTTTGGAGGCCGCCTCTATATGATTTAAACTTTATCTTGAAAAAATAAATCGCTGCCCCACTTCCTCTGCTATGTCGACCAGCGATACGTCAGATGGAAAGCGTTATTTTTATGTCTGGTTTTAATTAGATTGGGAGCCGCCTGGGCCCCGGAGCGACAAGGTCCTACGTCACTGAAGATGGGTTATACGAGTTTTCCCAGAAATAATTCTGAACATAATGTAGGGATCTATGGTTCTATTTTCACTTTTGTTTCGCATAAGCACGCGTTCCTCATTTAACATATACAAGCATGTCACTTTAGAACATCACGACACGTGGTGCGTTTGCGGCGATATTGTCTGATTTCAGATACATATTGAAACTCCCAACTTAAATTTGTATGCTCACCTAGAGATACTCTAATAACAGACCACCGAAGTTAAGCAACGTTAAGCTCTATCAATACTTGGATGGGTGATCGGGTGCTGTACTGGCTGGACTATCAGTGTTCAGGGTAATAGGAACTGTGAGCAATCTCGTGTTCCGATAGATGTAGACACCGTCATGATATGACCGAGACAAGGTTGAAAACGACGTTAACCACTCACTCACTTACTCTAATAACATAATTCAAATTCGTTTATTTTTCATATCGTTTTAAGACATTATTTCTACGTGTAATCCCAGGATCCGCTAATCCTTCAAAAAAAAATATCGGGGTATTGCAGGTTTCATGCATGGGGAGGGGTCTCCGACAGACCACCCCTACCCACCCTCGCTCCTCACCGGAAGATCTGTCCTTGGTCGGACAGCGAACGATTTGACTTTCATCATTGCTGGCCGCCTAAGTGCTTATTTCTTGGCAACGGATATCTTGTGAATGGCAATATTAGTAAATAACGACGGTCGTCGATCAGACGTATGAATGAATAAATGACTGATTTCAGTGTAGGAAAATAACCTTCTGATGTTGCTGGTGGCTTTCTCACTTTTCATAATCAATATAACATTTGGATTTTCATTGCAACGGAACTACAGACAATCTAATAAATTCTTAATAACGCCAACGTAAGGGACCGGTATACATCGTTGACCGTGTTTGTGGTTGGTGGTGTTATATTGTGGACCAGTTGTCGTAATTTGAGCGCTCATTTGTGGTACTCGAGGGGGGTGGGGGGGGGGGGAGTCCGTTCACTATTGTTAAATTTGAGGGTCTGTATTTAATTCATTTCAATTCCATTTTATTGTGTATATACACTCACATGATGCAGGGCACAGAACAAGTAACATAAAAACATTACAATAGAAGAAATAATTAATTAATAGTTAATTTGGAAGTTACGATTCGTACCATATGTTACCTCCAGATAGTGTTTTGGATATACGTACCGATATATGAAGATATAGATAGATAGATAATTTATTGCGTGAAGTTTGTGCCAACATTTGGCTAAAAACGCATACATAGAATGAATAAAATTGAACATACAAATACAGACATTAAGACACATTGGAACAAATGGTTAAACGTGTTACAAGACCTTCACATTAACAACACCAACAACAAGGTTAATACAGAAGTACATGGACAGGACAATTTAACAAGCATGCTGGTTGTAACACAATTGTATCAACTTAAATATCACAGAGTATAGCCCATTTTGGGTATCGCACCATAGAATATCACAGATAATTTTATGCCAGTCAAATTTTACTGTTCTTGGCAAAAGCACTCGTGCACAAACTTTGCTAATATTTTTGTTACAACTAAATTTTCACAGGACATTAAAGTGTTGAAGACTTCTCCAGGGTCACCGTTAACATCTATAATGTGTTTAATGCTTTGGAGGAAGTCCCGTCTACGAGATTCATGTTTTTTACAGTGTAACAGAAAATGTATGCCAGTAATTCAATTCAATATTTATTGTACTGAACACCCTAGACAGGGCAGACCGGCAGAGTACATGTAGAACACGAAAGAAGCAGCATCAGCTTCGAACAATCAATATTAAAACAACATGTAGGTAATGGGTACAGAGATTCACTGTAAGGATCTTCGTTGGAACCACGAATGCAGCGTATTGCATATGGCATTCGTTAATCCAAGGACATAATAAAGATAAATTTATCAGCGTCCGTCAAATGAACGAAATGAGGGTAATCATTTACAATTTGTGCGAACAGTATTTCTCTATCTATTACATATTGATCACATGCCAACACAAAATGGAATTCGTCCTCGACAGTATTGCAAGTGGTACACAAACGTTGTTCAACAGGTGTCTTAGGTCTTGTGTGTCTTCCAACCTCAATTTTAAGTTTGTGATTACTAAGTCTAAGCTTGGTGAAGGACTTTCTGGCAACTGCATTTTTACATAAAGTCAAATAGGATTCACATTTAATATCTTGTTTAAATAGCACGAGATACATACTGGATACATGTCTGTGGTAGGAACGTCTGCAGCGAAGATCGCCGAGCGTATCCGCATGCGCAGTAACAAACTTCCGGAAATTTCAGGAACGACATACTTTGCTGGAACTTGGTAAGAGACAGACGGGGGTCATGCAAGTAGCCACCAGCTATTCACGTTGGCAAGTACGAGGTCTCACCGTTAATATGCTAACCCTTATTATTAGTATAATTTATGGTGAGTAAATACCACGACACTGGTGTCAGAATTCGGTTCTTCCACGCTTTTTGAAAAATTATTGTGAACAACATGAAAACACGTGTTTTCTTGGGAGACGCCATCTTTAACTTTTCAAACCGTTTAGTCGAACTCTTTGATAAAAATACCCGAGAACGATGCGTAGACGGATGTTTACTGTTTCGGATGATTTAGTATATTGTTAGAATTCTCATAGGCGAGAAATTTACCTCCAACTGACAGGCGGTATTTGTGAAAATATCAACAAGGTAGCCTGTGTAGGTGGGCGTGGCTGTTCTTCCCTTCGGTTACACAGCCATTCGTGGGCTATCAGCGAGGCTGTTCCAACAATATAGTTGAGACTCTTTGCTAGATTCTGACTTTCCTGGAAGTACGGAAGAGTCAATAAATACGTAGACAAGTTCTAGAGAACCTATTGATTGGTTATAGGTAAAAAAAATTATATGAAAAAAAATAAATTGGTGGCTATTACATTTACTGAGTATACCCACTCTGAAAGTTGTTGATTGTTACCGGTTGTTGTGGCGTGAACAAAACATACCTCGTATGGATACAAATTTTTGAAGTATTCTCTTTTTAAGTTAAACTTAAAGGGGGAGAGGATTTATAATTTTGGTTAGGGTTATTGCACGTTCAGGATTAAAATCCGGAATTTAGTGTCAGATAGTTTGTGTAGGATTGACCAATTATTTTGAGTTACCGTATGTTTGGTCTCTGGCTATATGGGCTGGTCCATTTATTATTAATAGTTTTTGAAAAACAAATGTGACGTCTGTCGGCTGGAGAGAAATTTGTCCACCTCAAAAATCCAAGAAGTTTGCGTTTATTTAATTTCCGAGATATCATTGGAGGGTTGTGTTGGTACGGTTGGACCTCGTACTTGGGGCAAATCACATGACTAGTTAAATTGTTTAAATAGCACGTTTACAAAGTTAAGCTACAACCTCTTTCCGAATAATTATCTGTGATGTACAATGAATTCTTGTAATATACTGTGATAAAAACACAAGAACAACAACAACAGCTTCTGCCAGAAAATTCATAAAACCTTAATTTGTATTGTACTGCTCAGCTGTTGGTCAAAAGCTGCAGCGAAGAAAACCCCATGGATGATCACAATTTTGAAGAAAGAATAGTTACAAATTAAATTATCAGGTATAATTAATAACGGAGTCTGAGCAGCCTCGATCTCTGAGGAAACGATTGTGCTTACAGTACTCGTACGCCAGGGCGAACCGACCCAGGCAAACCTGCCCAGATTTGACTCGTCTGTTAGCGCAGATGTTTATTATATGGGAATTAAGAGACCATGCATTGCATACCAAAATGTAAGTTGAGGTCTCTGGCCTTAAAATCAGGGAATCGATGAACCGTTTGTGTCTGGTCTTTATCAGCAATACAGTGATAGTTTTCTATTTACACCTGGAATTTCTTGAGACCAAGAGAGTCAATGTTATGACAGTACCACTTATTATTCACTTGAGCAGCATCCATTGTGGGGGGGGGGGGATCATTAAATATACCTGGGATTTTTTACACTCCGTCACTTCTTGTACCATTCATTTTAGTCATATATAGTGCAATTTGGATTCAATATTAGTTTAGTGACCTCAAAAGATTGACATCAAAAAACTAAAACTTCAGTTTTTGATGTCTATGATCTATAATTTGTAGACTTTGACATGACAATGCCCAGGGATATTTCAACATAATTGATGCTGAAGACATATACAATCAATCAATGCTGGTAAATAAACAGTGTCCTAATCTTTCATACTGTTGTTGTTTTATTATATCCTGCATCCTTTTCACATATTCTGTATCTAAAGTGCCTTTAATTTATGCCATTTTTGTGGAATATTGAAATTAAACATATCATTTTTATGAACGAGTCGGTAACTAATTACTTTTTCAAAAGTAATTTTAGTTTTAACAACAAGTTACATGTGCTTAGCTACAAATTCAAGGTAGAATCAATCTCTGATCTGAAGGTTTAGTGGTTAGTCAATCTGATTAAAACTCAGACTTAAAAACCGTTCCTCTATCGGACATCTCGCTAATTAAGCATCGAGAGGGAGGTGGCTGATAAAGCAGAGTTCTATGGCGGTCTACAGGTCTCATGAGGGCAGTCTACATGTAACTTTAACCTTGCCATGTTAGGTCTCCCAATTGGTGACATGTCCGATAGAGGAGCGGTTATTAAGTTTGAGTTTTAATTAGATTGCTAGTTAGTTCACTTGTTGAGTCATCTTGGTATCTATAGACATTCACCGACAGTGTTTTGGTCAAATAGCCCAGTTGAGGCATGGGTGAACTTTCGATCGCTGACCGGGCACTATGGCCAACATGACCTATAAACTATAACAACTTATACATAATTAATCTGGCTATTTAAAGGTGGGTAGGCAATTATTATGAGCCAAAGCGAATATCTCTATCATAGCCCAAACATTAATACCAGAACCAGCCCATCTGCGCGAACCCAGTGAAATGAGATCTTGACAGAGATTTGCCTGGGCCTGTTTACCCTCTTATATGAATACAGTGGGCAGTCCCTCCACTTTCTGTTCACTGTATGGGAAAAGGGGCAAATAGGGGGTTCGCTTCAGTTTGAAAAGGGCATTTATACGAGAAAAATAATATTTCTGAAAGAGGGGTTCGCCCGAACCCAGAAACTCCCCCTTCGCTGCGGGCCTGCCGGTAATCATATATTCTAGAAACAATATGAAACAGAACACCCCAGGTAAGTACTATAACCCCCTGTATATACCTCACAAACTGATGGATTATTGGTCACATTTTATGGACAAAGAAATAAAACACAAGTGTTACGGTATAATGGTAGTGTCTTATATTTTTATATTTTTACTTTTCATATAATATGTAATCAATAAATCTTTAGTTTGCGAGTGCCTTAGCCGGCTCTGATTCCGGAAATTGGTAACACCCCATTTTGGATGTTGGCGCGAGATAGGTTGTTAAGGCGCGAGGTAAGCGATTTGCCTTTCATTCTGGGTCATTTATTTTCAGCTCAAACTTGTATATTTGTTTGTTTTACTTCACCGAAATGCATATATATAATGTTGCAAGGAATATCGCTTGCCATTTTGGCCTTATACGCAGTCTAGTAGATGCAAGAAATATTCTTTTCGACGATCAGCCGCCTCTTCCTGTTGCAGCTTTACAACAACAACAACAACAACATTTCCGGATGGTGTTGCCTCGTGACAGGAAGTTCTGCTTTCCGTTTGCTGAACTCAATACTTATTATTTGAAACATACGAGTACTAGAACTCATATCTTCCTGTATGAAATATTTGGAGACACATGAAAAAGGCAAACCAAACGGAAGAGTTCGAGGATAGTTGCTCAACTGAGCTATTATATAACTTGACCTGGCAGAGCTTCATAGCTCATTTGATATCCAGCACTTGAGCTGATTAGCCATTACTCACAAGTTCAAGTTCATTACTGATTAGGCCATTACTCACAAGTTCTGCCATACCGATTTCATATTGCATGAGTCATTTTATCAGGAAACAAATAGGATATAATATAATTTAGAGAGAAAAAAACAAAATCTAGAAAAAAAAATCATTTTTTTTTCTTGCAGTGGGAATCAGTGTTCAGTTATGCTGTTGAGAGTTTCTCATCAATTAAGCATTATGTTGGAGTCGGTGCCTACCTAGAATTCGGGTTTTCACAAATTTGGGTGCTTTTCCTTGCTTAAAATAATTTTGCGTCGAGTAGAGGTTGTGCCCAACTTAGTGTAATCTGAAGCCGTTATCAGGTCTTTAGAGTACAACATTAAACGTTGTGCCCAAATTAGTGATCAAAAATATTCAAATGATGACATCACAGTAGGAATTGATAAGTATGAGAACAATGGATAATGGAACACCTGTACCGAGTCAAGCTGATGAATAAACTGCATAATTTTTTGTTGGGTATTCTAGAAATAATGTGAAACAGAACACCGCAAATAAGTACTACAATCCAATATATATGCCTAAACCTCACAAACTAATGGTTTATTAATCACATTTTATGGGCAAAGAAATAAAACAACTGTTATGTAGTTTATATAGGGTATACAAACTCTTTACATATTAAAATGGTAGTGTGTTATTTTTTTTATATATTTTGTTTTTCATATAATATGTGATCAATAAATCATTAGTTTGTGAGTGCCTTAGGCGGATTCTCCATGCCATAATACAGGATTTAGGCGTATATTTGTATACCACACTCCTATATTTTTGTAGAGCATGTCATTATTAAATGATTAGTTTGTCAGTGACGTAGGCTTTATTCTTTTTAGAATATATCCAGAGCAAGAAGATAAGTAAATTGTGACCACAAACACGATAAAGATATTAGCATCAGCATGATGGGCTTCCAGACTGTTCTCATAGAAGTGTTTTGGCTGCTTGAGAATTACCACATGCACTAAAGTACCTCACTGATTTATCTGGGGTGCGATCCATTTTGGTAAATTTTCTTAGTGGTCAGGCGATCAATTTGCCCCACGGCACCATTCACAATTTTTACCATATCGTCGAGTGATGCAAGCTGATCAATGGAAACCTATTAGCATATTTAGTGCGCAGTGATGTTGTCCAATAGTGAATTGGCTAAACTTGCAGAACTTGCTAAACAATTGTATATTTAGATAAATAAAGCGAGAGCCTACATTTTGACGGTATAATCAGTTGTATCATCTTTCACTTGTTTTTGTTCACACTAAATACAATAGGTCTAAATTATATAATGTTTCATTTGTCTTCTTTAATACTTAGTCTCACTTTCTCAGTTTGCCTGAATTTTTTTACATTTTGGAAAAATACAGAATTGTACAGTGGTGTATGATAGAGAAAGAGTGAAATCGTAAGTTTTATCATATTTTGATCTGCAAAGTAAAGTTAATTTCACATATCGAAGTGTCGCATGTCATAAATTCCACATATATTGAACATATTATACAGGAATGAGTAGTTTGGTTTATCGTCATTTTCAACCTTGTTTCAGTCATATCACGATGGTGTCAACATATGCCAGAACACGAGAGTGATCACAGTTCCTATTACCCTGGACACTGATCAGCCCAGCACCTGGTCACGCATTCAAGTATTGACCGAGCTTAATTAATTTATACAACTATTGTTTATCATATTATGTTTCAAATAAACTTTGGAATGCAGTCATCAACTATCAGAGAGAATAGCCCATCCATATATGCTAGTATTTCAGGGGAAAGTTTTTTTAGATATGAGGGAATGGGATGGGGTGCTGGGCATTTTGTACCCAAACCATTGCATACCATAATAAAACACATTCAGACGCAAGTGCATTCGTATTAAACACTGAGTGAATAACTAGCTGTGGGATTTTACATATGTACTCAGCTGGAACGGTCGTATACGATTATGTTCATATCGCGAACAGTGACCTGGCTTTTGTCTAGTGTGGATTCCTTTGTGACATTTCAGAGCAACTTTGTTCCTGAAATGTTGAAAACATAATAAACACTCGAAAGGCTTCTCTCCAGTGTGAGTTCTCAAATGTACAGCTAACTGATCTGGTTGTACACACACACATTTAGACTCACCATACATGGAAATGGTTTATCCTCCGTGTCAGTTCTATATCGTTTCACGTGGTCCTGTTGAGCAAATCTGTACTCGCACACCGATCATTGAAATGGTTTCGCCCTAGTGTGATTTCAGATGTGTCCCCATACGATGCTGTTGCACACATACCTGTACGTACACCCTGAACATTCAAATGGCTTGATGAGTAGATTGTGACAATAAACATGATAAAGATAGCATTAGCATGATGGCCTTCCAGACTGTTGTCATACATGTGTTTTGGCTGCTTGAGAACTGTCACCTGCACTATAGTACCTCGCCCTGATTTACCTGGGGTGTGATCCATTTTGGTAAATTTTCTTAGTGGTCAGGCGATCAGTTTGCTCAGGTTTATATGAAATATAATATCTAGTATGTGTCGCAAAATACAGTTCGCTTACTGCACATTGAAATATTTCAGCAACATAACCGGGGCCATTGTTTAAAACCAACAGCAAATCTTGGCAAGGGCGGTCAACAGTTTGACAAAACTTTATCTTGAAGTCCGCGCTTCCATAGACGGAGCTTTTGTTCGCTGGGGCTTTTGTCATTTGTCCGCTGGGGCTTTTGTCATAGATTTAAAGTTCGGATTTTAGTATGTGAATCCGTCTCCGGCCCTGAGTCCGGGAATTTGTAACACCTCATTCTGGATGTAGTGGCGAGATAGGTTGTTGAGGCGCGAGGTAAGAGATTTGCCTTTTTTTCTGGGTCATTTATTTTCAGCTCAAACTTGTATATTTGTTTATTGTACTTCACCGAAATGCATATATATAATGTTGCAAAGAGTATCGCTTGCCATTTTGGCTTTGTACGCAGTCCAGTTGATACAAGAAATATTCTTTTCGAAGGTCAGCCGTCTTTACCTGTTGCAGCTTTACAACAACAACAACATCATTTTCGGATGCTGTTGCCTTGTGACAAGAAGTTTCGCTTTCTGTTTGCTGAACTCAATACTTATTATTTGAAACAGACGAGTACTAGAACTCATTATATCTTCCTGTAACAAATTCGGAGGTATATGAAAAAGGTAAATCAAACGGAATAAGTCGAGGATAGTTGCTCAACTGAGGTGTTAGAGCTTGACATATCAAAGCTCAAATGGTCTCCAGTACTTGAGCTGATTAGCCTTTGTACCCACAAACAAGTTATAACAAATGTTTGATCATTCTGCCATATCGATTTCATATTTCTGGAGTCGGGAATCAAATAGGATATAATATAATTTAGAGAATCTTGCATTAAAAATCAATGTTCAGTTATGCTCTTGAATGTTTCTCATCAATAAAGTATTATCTTTAAGTCATTGCCCTGCTGCTCATATACAAAATCAGTAATTATTTCTCTTCAAGTATGCCTATGTAGTCCTTGAATTACGTCGTCCACTGTTACGAACATGGCACTGAAACAGTAATAGAAATACTGGAGAACTCAAGGATTTTTTTCAATTTCGCTGAAAAGTATTTGTCTACTGAATTTAAAATGTTGTTTATTAATACATATATAGTAATAACCTTAAGTTGCTCCGCAGTAAAAGAAATGACAATACTGAGAATGTTAAATGTTGATTGGTACAATGCAGAAATACATTTAGTGTGAATAAAAAGCCTTTGGGAAAATGAACTTGATACAGCAGACTTAGCAGAAGATGCATTCCAACATTTGCACCAGCCTACATATTATAGGTTAACTGGACTATAGGTAGTTTGATCTATAATAGTTCAGTGAAGCTATAATAGCTCAATTGAAAACTATCCTCAACCTGATTGACAAAGTATACTAATGTGTTAATTTTATCCATTTCTCTATTTTGCATCATGCACTCTACTGAAATAATAAGGAAAAGTGGGTTTTGAATTTTAGATCAATTTTGTTGAAATCGAACTTTATGTTCAGTCTCACAACAAGTGTGTTCTGAGGAGTTGGAGGAAATAAATTTATTCTATAAATCAGATGTTTGTTTTCTCTTTTGCATGAACAATCTACATCAGTTATGAAACATCCATACATTGTACCGTTAAAATGAAAAAATTAAGAAGCTACAGATACATGTAGTTATAAATTCATAATGTGAACCATTTCAGCACGTGACATTTTGGCAAGCGACATTTCGGCACATGCCATTTCTGGTGCAAAGTGGATGGTATGGTATTTCAACATGCAACATTTAGGCAACTTTTCTTCCATATCTGCATGGAGCCTGATTAAATAGACCGGTTATATATGGACAAAACACTATAATTTTTTTTCAGATACGTATTCATATACATAATGTACAGACATATATGGAAGAATTTACAGAGATATATTGTAGATATTTTAGCAAATACTCTACTGATCAGCCCATCATAACATTATATACGTATAAGATCATACGGAGTAAGGTTAAAATTTTAATTTATTTGCTAAATCTGTAGTGAATATATAATCATACTTATCTGGGCAGGTAATAATGTCCATTACATAGTTACAATAGGTCTAAATTATATCATGTTTCATTTGTCTTCTGTAATACTTAGTCTCACTTTCTCAGTTTGACTGAATTTGACATTTTAGAAAAATACAAAATTATACAGTTGTCTGTATGATAGAGAAAGGGTCAAATCATAAGTTTTATCATATTTCATCTGCAAAGTAAAGTTAATTTCACATATCGAAATGTCGCCTGTCAAAATGTCGCTCATGAAAATGTGTGCTGAAATGTTCGGAACGCCATAAATTCCACATATTTTGAAACACACATATTATACAGGAGTGAGTAGTTTGGTTTAACGTCATTTTCAACCTTGTCAGTCATATCACGATGGTGCCTACATGTGTCAGAACACGAGAGTGCTCACAGTTTCTATTACCCTGGACACTGATCAGCCCAGCACCCGGCCACCCATTCAAGTATTGACCGAGCTTAATTATACAACTATGGTTCATCATGTTATGTTTGAAATAAACTTTGTAATGCAGTCATCAACTATCAGAGAGAGTAGCCCAGCCATATATGCTGGTATTCCAGGGGGATTTTTTTTTAGATATGGGGGAATGGGATGGGGTACTGGGCATTTTGTATCCAAACCATTGCATACCATATACAATAAAACATATTCAGACGCAAGTGCATTCGCATTAAACACTGTAAGTCAATAGCTAGCTATGGGGTTTCACATGTGTACTCAGCTGGGACGGTCGTATACGATTATGTTCATATCGCGAACGGTGACCTGGCTTTCGTCCAGTGTGAATTCGTTTGCGACAGTTCGAAGGAGCTTTGTTTTTGAAATGTTGTACACATAATGAACACTCGAAAGGTTTCTGTCCAGTGTGAGTTCTCGTATGTACAGCTAACTGATCTGGTCGCGCACACACACATATATAGACTCGACATACATGGAAATGGTTTATCCTCCGTGTCGGTTCTCCTATGTCCTTTCATCTGGCCCTGTTGAGCAAACACATTGATCATTGAAATGGTTTCCCCTAGTATGAATGCAGATGTGTGTCACCAGATGATGCTGTTTGACAAATACCTGTACATACAGACTGAACATTCGAATGGCTTTCTAGTGTGAGTTCTTAAGTGTACAGCTAACTGGCCTGCCTGTGCCCAAGTGTGCGAACAACACTGAAAGCGATACTCACCGGTATGAGTTCTTACGTGTGTATTGAGGTGTTTTATTAGTATTCAGCTGTACTCGCATATGAAACACTTGAATGGTTTGTCCCCAATGTGAGTTGTCATATGTCGTGTCAGCTGGTCGGGCCGAGCACATATGAAATAGGTCTTTCGATTATTATAACATACACGCATAAGATCATGCTGAGTAAGGTTAAACATTTAATTTATTTGTAAAATGTGTAATGAATATATTATCATACTTATCTGGGCAGGTAAAAATGTTCATTACATAGTTAGAATAGGTCTTAATTATATCATAGCATTTGTCTTCTGTAATACTTCATTTCATTTTGTCAGTTTGACTGAATTTGACATTTTAGAAAAACACAAAATTGTACAGTTGTCAGTATGATGGAGAAAGGGTGAAATCGATTTTCAGCATATTTTTATCCTATTTTGATCTTCAAAGTAAAGTTAATTTCACATATCGAAGTGTCGCATTTCAAAACGTCGCTTATGGAAATGTGCGCGAAATGTTCCGAACGCCATAAATTCCACATATATTGAAAAATAGATATTATAAAGGAGTCGGTAAGTATAATAGGGTTTAAGGTCGTTTTCAACATTGTTTCAGTCATATGACGACGGTGCCAACATGTGTGAGAACACGAGAGTGTTCACAGTTCCTATTACCCTGGACACTGATCAGCCCAACACCCGGTCACCCATTCAAGTATTGACCGAGCTTAATTATACAACTATGGTTCATCATGTTATGTTTGAAATAAACTTTGTAATGCAGTCATCAACTATCAGAGAGAGTAGCCCAGCCATATATGCTGGTATTCCAGGGGGATTTTTTTTTAGATATGGGGGAATGGGATGGGGTACTGGGCATTTTGTATCCAAACCATTGCATACCATATACAATAAAACATATTCAGACGCAAGTGCATTCGTATTAAACACTGTAAGTGAATAGCTAGCTATGGGGGTTCACATGTGTACTCAGCTGGGACGGTCGTATACGATTATGTTCATATCGCGAACGGTGACCTGGCTTTCGTCCAGTGTGAATTCGTTTGCGACAGTTCGGAGCAGCTTTGTTTTTGAAATGTTGTACACATAATGAACACTCGAAAGGTTTCTGTCCAGTGTGAGTTCTCGTATGTACAGCTAACTGATCTGGTCGCGCACACACACATATATAGACTCAACATACATGGAAATGGTTTATCCTCCGTGTCGGTTCTCCTATGTCCTTTCATCTGGCCCTGTTGAGCAAACACATTGATCATTGAAATGGTTTCCCCTAGTATGAATGCAGATGTGTGTCACCAGATGATGCTGTTGGACAAATACCTGTACATACAGACTGAACATTCGAATGGCTTTCTAGTGTGAGTTCTTAAGTGTACAGCTAACTGGCCTGCCTGTGCCCAAGTGTGCGAACAACACTGAAAGCGATACTCACCGGTATGAGTTCTTACGTGTGTATTGAGGTGTTTTATTAGTATTCAGCTGTACTCGCATATGAAACACTTGAATGGTTTGTCCCTAATGTGAGTTGTCATATGTCGTGTCAGCTGGTCGGGCCGAGCACATATGAAATAGGTCTTTCGATTATTATAACATACACGCATAAGATCATGCTGAGTAAGGTTAAACATTTAATTTATTTGTAAAATCTGTAATGAATATATTATCATACTTATCTGGGCAGGTAAAAATGTTCATTACATAGTTAGAATAGGTCTTAATTATATCATAGCATTTGTCTTCTGTAATACTTCATTTCATTTTGTCAGTTTGACTGAATTTGACATTTTAGAAAAACACAAAATTGTACAGTTGTCAGTATGATGGAGAAAGGGTGAAATCGATTTTCAGCATATTTTTATCCTATTTTGATCTTCAAAGTAAAGTTAATTTCACATATCGAAGTGTCGCATTTCAAAACGTCGCTTATGGAAATGTGCGCGAAATGTTCCGAACGCCATAAATTCCACATATATTGAAAAATAGATATTATAAAGGAGTCGGTAAGTATAATAGGGTTTAAGGTCGTTTTCAACATTGTTTCAGTCATATGACGACGGTGCCAACATGTGTGAGAACACGAGAGTGTTCACAGTTCCTATTACCCTGGACACTGATCAGCCCAACACCCGGTCACCCATTCAAGTATTGACCGAGGCCATCCATATATGCTAGTATTTCAGGGGAAAGTTTTTTTTAGATATGGGGGAATGGGATTGGGTGCTGGACATTTTGTACCCTAACCATTGCATACCATATACAATAAAACATATTCAGACGTACATTCGTATAAAACACTGTAAGTGAATAACTAGGCTTACATGTTTACTTAGTTGGGACGGTCGTATACAATTATGTTCATAGCGTGAACAGTGACTTGGCTTTTGTCCAGCGTGAATTCGTTTGTAACAATTCGGAACAGCTTTACGGAAATGTTCTACACATAATGAACACTCGAATGGTTTCTCTGCAATGTGAGTTCAGCTACAGCTAAATGATCTGGTCGTGCACACGTGTAGAGTCACCATACATGGAAATGGTTTGTTCTCCGTGTCGGTTTTATGTTGTTTCAGCTGCCCATATCAAGCAAATTTGTACTCTCACACCGAGCATTGAAATGGTTTCTCTCTAGTGTGAATTTAGATGTGTATCACCAGATGATGCTGTTGGACACACACCTGTACGCACACACTGAACAGTCGAAAGGCTTTCTAGTGTGAGTTCTTAAGTGTATAGTTAACTGGTCTGCCTGTGCACAAGTGTGCGAACACACTAAACACTGAAATGGTTCCTCACCGGTATGTGTGTATTGAAGTGTTGTATTAGCGTTGAGCTGTATTCGCATATGGAACACTTGAATGGTTTGTTCCCGATGTGAGTTCTCATATGTCGTGTCCGCTGGTCCTGCCAAGTAGATATGAAATAGGTCTTTCGATTATTGAGGCGGAAATTCTGTTATGGATGACGGCTGAATATGGAATGTCAGATTTTGGACCATAATTTGGGCTCGTTTGAACGGTGAATGGCAGATGGGACCATTTCGAAAAGTGTATCAAAGAAAACAACGAAAACAAAAGATCAGTGTGGTAACTAACCACTAAAAACGGTACTAATGTAGTGTGGTGAAGCATATAGAGGAAATACATAGAGAAGATAAAAACAAATGTGAGAATGTAGAAAAGCAATCCAACTCAGCAAAATCAGTACCACATGCAGAAAACCATGAGATTGTAGCGTATGTATTAAAGTGAAAAATAAGAAGACCTGTTTCTGTTCTGTCTTTTCGGTTCCCATTTAAATCAGGTGGCCAGTGTTCAATGAACAGAATGAATGTTATCCAAGCCTCCTTGTTGTGCCAGAAAGCTATAAAAAATATAAAGAACTGGAAATGTCTTGGGGCCAATAATCACAAAAGCGTGGCGTCGCCTGGTTTTTGCCCATTGCAAGTGGTTTTAAATTCTCTCTCGACACGACACAAAAATCCACTGTAGCCTGGGGATTTCCTAGTTACCACAGGTGCACTTATCGCCATGATGTTTCAGATTTAGCAGACTGAATACTTGCCGTTTAACAGACGATATTTAGTCCTCGTTATTAAAATTAGTCTCCTACATAACTAATATTCGGCCAACGGACAACTATTATACAATAGAGCATTAAACTATTGGACATAGCACCACGGCTATTGTGGATGCAATGATAGGCGCTATTGACAAATTTCAGGTTAGATTTCATTCCCATGCTGGATGGCCATTAAAGGCAGTTGGTAACGGTATGAAGGGCGTTGTTCAAGACGATTTGACTACACGACTACGTTTTGTTCGAGCTTCCTTTGATCCTTGGCCAATAACGACAGATAGTATATTATAGATTGTCTTATGGCTAGGTCCCCTCAAAACGCTAATGATGGCAACAAAGAGGCCAACCTGGTACCCCGTTGTCTGGGTCATTCAGAGCAAGATATTGAAAAAATGAAAAACAAGCGATATAAGGGATGTGGTCGTGTGGGGAAATTATTCCGTAATCCATTGGTGTGAGGTAAGGTGATAAATCTGACCCTAGACTTAACACAATCTATAATATACAATCTGTCGTTGACCAGTTGTCAGAGGAAGCTTGAACTAGACTACACTGTCTGTTTGAGATCTGTGAAAAAAACCTTCAAATACAGAACGACAATACACTCGTGCGAAATATTATAAAAATCCAATCAAGTTTTTAATTTATTTTCAACTCCTGCTTTCGTTTTTATTAATTCAGGTGGCCATTATGTTAAACGTTTTAATGTCTATATGAACCATTGTTCAAAATTACGTTTCACGGTGATCAGTATTCACTGAAACTATTGGTACGAAGTGAGGTATACTTTCCACGCACTGTACATATTGTGGTTTCTTCCATAATACAAAGTGGCACCGGCACTTTTCAAATTCGGAACATGGACGAGGTTTTTTCTGTCATCCAGAACACTGCTAATAACACATTCTCCTCCACATAAACGATAAACTGACAAACTCCACATGTGGAACATACGCATGGTTTATCTCTGTTCACAGAGGTAGGACATTTATCATGGATACAGTATGTTCCTGTGCGGTTTACATTTCATCAATTATTATATGGCAGGGATCGCTGCCTGATGGGGTATCTTCTTGGAGTATAGACCATGATAGACACTCGTAAGATGTTGAATGTCGTCGATGTTCGCTTCCTTCCCTGGAGAATTTCATGACCACATCGGACTGGAATTGTGTGGATTATTGAGAAATGGCAAAGAGTTTTGCATAATACGATGGTAGTTGTGTGAGCGTTAATCATGGAAGCTTACACGCGTATCACTCTGTAGAGTTTCGGATTGCATGGAGTTTGGACTTTAGCTTTGGTTTGTTTCCCACCCGACCTATTATGTGATGTCCTTCTGTCTGTTTGTTCAGGTGCGGTCTCTATCTGGGACAGTTTTCTATCTACAGCTCCAATTCTTAGGGATCGACCAGATCTCCTTATATAACCATGCAAAATAGCTTGAGTTTTGATCATGCAGGGCTGTCCGAAGTATTCATCTCTCATACGTCCGCATCCGCTGATGAAAATAATCAAATTATTCAAATTTGTTGAAAAAATTTCACGCCAGCAAGTCTCAACTACTTTGGGTCATTGTTTTTGAACATTCATTGGATGCTTCATGTCCCTTATTAACATAAATATGTCATTGAAAGTACTAGGCCAATGAGGACATGCATTTGTTTATGTTTGCTGTGCATAACTTAAGCTCTGTTTCAGTGATGTTTGGATGTAGTATAACATTGCTTGTTAATGTTAACTGCGCCAGCTAGAGTGTCCGCACAGGGACAGTACATATGGTCGATACTTGGTGTAAGAACGCATTGTTGAGGCTTTTGTGCAGCTGAAAAGGGTCACGTTTAGACGCATTGTTGAGCTCAGACAGGCTATTGTAGTCTTTGTCTTTGCGTTGTTACACCAAGTATAAACCGTACATATGCACTTGTCAGCACTTGTGGCATAGGTTAAGTTTGCTATGCTCCGTAATACAGGTTATGCTGGCTTGAGCAATTGCTATCAAATTCGCGATTGATCCTCCATGTCCCCAGTTCCCAAATCTTTCGATGCACTTAATGAAGTCATGGGTTTGATCCTCCATGCCCCTAGTTCCCAAATATAACATTTTCAAGCATTCTGTTTTTGTAGATTACGAATATGCCACGGAGACGAGGATGGAAGAAGACGGAGGCTATGAAGAGGAGGTGGGAGGTTCGACCTGACGATGACAAGGGTTATAAGCCCCCTTCTAAATCAAAGGCTCGACCAGACAAGGGTACGCCCCCTCACGAAAAGGCACAAAGCACTGAAAGCAATTCTCAAAGCCATTCTCAAAGCAAATCTCAAAGCAATTCTCAAAGCAATTTTCAAAGCAATTCTGAAACAGAACCGAAAGTTGTCAATGAATTACACAATGAATTCAGAAAGCTGAAAACCGAACTGCCTTTTGATTCAGTGGCAGCTGATGAGTTTCCTAATGATCTTCAGAATGGGCAAAATAGCGTACAAGGAAGATTCCATCAAGGCCATTCCCGATTTCTAGAAAATAGTGGCAGACAGTGTGTAGCCAACAGCTTACTCTCCGTGGTTTTCAGTAAAATCGTGAACATTTCTTCATGGACATCTGATGATCTTGATACAATCCTTGTCAGTGGAGATGAGCTATATAGCCTCTTAACCGCTTCTCCAACAATGGCGGAAAGATACCTTTTAGTTTCTGAACTACCAAATGCAGTTGAATTGTTCGGCAAAACCTTCACATTGACCATGGGTGAATCTTTATCTGGCTTGATAAACAGCACTGTGGCAATGGCTGAACTGGATATTTTAATGTCACTTAATGATGCATTGGAAAAAGCATTATCAGAGTTTAATGCCTGTTTTGTGACCTTTGCAGAAAAGACATTTAGTATCATTCAGGGAGATGGTCTCTTCTCTGTATTTGACAGCCATTCTAGAAATAAAGAAGGACTGCAAGTAAGTGATGGAGCAAGTATAGTGATTCAATTCAAGAGGGCCAATGATGTGTATCAGCACTGTTGCAAGCTAGCATTATCCATGCATGCAGCTGAAAATACACAATTTGAAGTCACTGGTATCAATATCAATGTTGCTGATCAGGCAACTCCTACTCATGAAAGGCCTATTGACATTGGTGCTGATTTAGTTATTGGAGAAACTGATCGTACAAAGTTCCCATTTTGTCCGATGAGATTGAACTTTCGTGAACGTCTGTGCACTAAACTCGGTATTTCAAATGAAGACCAGAGAGAATGTGCACAAGTAACATCAGTTGAGGACATTGGAGAACCGTGCAAAACAACGCCAATCATAGGTGATGGTAATTGCTTCTTTAGAGCATTGTCTTGTGCAATAAGTGGCACAGAAAGGAACCATAGGAAGATCAGGCTATCGGTTGTTAAACACCTCAAGGAAAATAACCAGGCATTTCAGCCATATCTCCGATCAGGATATACATCAGTTGAGGACTATGTAGTGCAGTCGAGGATGCAGTATGTACAAACATGGGCTACTGAGGTAGAAATACTCGCAGCTGCTGATCTTCTGCAGACGGACATTTGTACTTTTAGTGGTACATGGATTAGGTTTTCACAAGCTCAAATAAACAAGACGAGAGAAAGTGATGGAACGACAATATATTTGAATCACCGTGAATCCCACTACGAGGTCGTGGATTGTGTCAAGCAAGCTGGTAATATGTCGAATAGTTGTTCAAATCATTGTGAAATAATGGCGAAATGTGCGGAGACTGGGGGTGAAGAAAGAAAGAGAGAACAACATAGACCGTCTACGAAGTCTCCTTCAGAAAATGCTACTAGAACATGTGAAATTCTTGAAGATGAGGCCTTGGCTAATTCAAGTGGTGTGCATTCACCTGGCCCAAAGAATAGGCAAAAACATCTTGGAAAGAGAGCAAATGATCGACTCAGACGAGACTATGCAAGGTTGAAAAGGGCAGCTGAACGTTCCAATGTAATTGAACACTCGAATGCGAAGGAAATTAGATTGGCGAAGGAAAGACAAAGATATTGCATCAACGATACGTTTCGAGAAAAAAAAATATCCGAAAGCATTGAGAAATATCGACAAGATGAGCACCACAGGGAAGCTGTGAAAGCACATAGCATTGAGAAATATCGACAAGATGAGCAGCACAGGGAACGTGTCAAAGCACATAGCATCTTCAAGTATAATGCTGACAAGGTTGAGAATTTGCATTTGAGGAAAAATATGGAGAAAGTTACAGCTGCTTTCAAAGATGAAGTTTCTCGTGGTCCAGACTGTGTTTGTTCAGTTTGTCATCGGAGACTTTTTCGAAAAGGAGTTGTGCCTTGTAAAAGGGAAACATACGAAGAAAGAGGAATTGCTGCAGCAACTCTTGCGGAGAAGTGTATCTCCGACAATTTCTTCCATGAATGTACTGAACTGTGTAGTGATCGCTGTACAAGCTCGACCTTGTGGATTTGTTTCACATGCCACAGAAAAATTCTTGATGGAAAAATTCCAGCTGAAGCTGCTGCAAATAACCTGGAACTGATGCCAATTGCACGAGAATTAAAATGCCTCAACCCTCTGGAACAACATTTGATTGCTTTGCATATTCCATTCATGAAAATGATGGCACTACCGAAAGGTGGTCAGAGCGGTGTTCACGGACCAGTTATATGTGTTCCAAGTAGCATCGAAAAAGCTACAAACATCTTGCCAAGATGCGAGTCAGATGACCAAATGATCAGAGTCAAGTTGAAGAGAAAGCTAACCTACAAAGGCCATTATCAGTATCAGTTTGTAAGCAAAACTCATATTAAGGACGCTGTTAAGTACCTAGAGAGAAATAACAAATGGTACACTGATGTACATTTCAACAGTAACTGGGTAAACCCTCTGCCAACAGTTGAAGAAAAGGAAGAAACCGAATGTGATCATGAAGTCGCTGAAACCCTTCCCGATTTACCAGATGTTGAAGGTGAGGAAGAGATTGAAGATGAAACTGAAGAAAAACTACATGGAATGTTCATGGACACGTGCTTACAACCAGCTGACATTGGCCAAGAAGTTCTTGATCAACACTTTGACAACATTATTTCCATTGCTCCTGCTGAAGGAAATGATCCAGTGAAGGTTCTCATGGATGAAAGTAATGAAGCCAAATCATTTCCAGTGCTATTTCCAACTGGATCGCCTACGTTTCATGACCAGCGTGAGCAGAGAATTACTTTGGCACGATATCTGCATACTCGATTGATGAATGCTGATAGCAGGTTTTCGAGAAACACTGATTATATATTTTATGCCCAGTACCTTTCAGAGATAAATCAAGTTTTGTCGAACGTGTCCATTGCGCTGAGAAAAGGATCTGGCCAGGCATGTGGAAAAAAGGTGACTTCCCATACTCTAACAGACAAAAAATCACTGGGAGAGATTTTGAAATATGATGAAGGCTACAAGTTCTTGAAGCCCATTCGAGGAACGCCACCTTTTTGGCAAGCAGCACAAAAGGATCTATTCGCAACGTTGAGGCAACTTGGGATTCCGACTTGGTTTTGTTCATTCTCATCTGCCGATATGCGATGGCCAGAAGTACTTGAGACAATTCTCAGAGAGGAAGGTGATTCACGTAAAGCTAGTGATCTTGATTGGACAGAGAAGAGTGGCATATTGAGAAGAAATCCAGTGACAGCAGCTAGAATGTTTGACCACAGATTTCACAGTTTCTTGAAAGACGTTATTCTGTCACCTGCAGAACCAATTGGAAAGATCTGTGATTACTTTTTCCGGGTTGAGTTTCAACAACGTGGTTCTCCACATACACACTGTCTTTTCTGGGTTGAGGATGCTCCCAAAGTTGACAAGGATGACGATGAAGTCGTTATAGCTTTTGTGGATAAATATGTCACCTGTGAAATACCATCTGCTGAGGAAGATCCAGAACTGCATGACATTGTCAATAGTGTTCAAAAACATAGCACAAGGCATTCAAAGACCTGCAGAAAGAAGGGTACTACATGTAGGTTTGGCATGCCACGAAACCCATCCAAAAGAACTTTCATTTCTCGTCCTGGTGATATGGAAGATTGTGATTGTGAAACCGACGACAGTGATGAAATACCAAAGAAGGACTCCATGACAAAGGAGCAAGCAAAAACAATTCTGGAGCAGGTTTGGAAAGCAATTTCTGATCCCGAGAAGCAATTTGAGACTGTTGATTCTCTATTTGAAGAAATTGGGATATCACAGGAAGTATTGGAACGTGCGTGTGCAAAAATGACCAAGAAGACAAATGTGGTTTTGGGAAGAAATCCTCAAGATGTTTGGGTTAACCAGTACAATCCAGACCTACTCCGATCCTGGAATGCAAATATGGACATACAGTATATCAATGATGCATACTCATGTGTTGTATATATTCTGTCGTACATCTCAAAATCAGAAAGAGAAATGGGTTTATTGTTGGATCATGCTCAAAAAGAAGCAGGGAAAGGAAATCTTGATGCAAAGCAGGCCATGAAGAGATTGGGTGGTGTTTATCTTCACAATAGAGAGGTCTCAGCACAGGAGGCTGTATATAGGGCGTGCAACTTGAGATTGAAGGAAGGTTCAAGAAAGGTTCAGTTCATTCCCACAGGGGTCGATCCAATCAGAATGAGTAAACCTCTTGATGTGATTAAGAAAAAAGGTCAGTCTGGCGATTTGGACGAGGAAGATATCTGGATGACAAGCTTAGTTGATCGATACAAGAACAGACCAAATTCAGAGGAATTTGAGGACATGTGTCTGGCAAGTTTTTGTTCAGAATACAGAGTACTTTCCAAATCTGAAGTCTCAAATGTTCGTACCGAGGGAAGTAAAAATCCAATTGTTAAATTGCGAAATGGACTTGGTTTTGTGCTCAAAAGATCAAGAAGTGACCCAGCCGTTGTCAGATATGCACGGTTTTCACCCACCAAGGACCCAGAAAAGTACTATCAAAGTCAATTACAACTGTTTCTTCCTTACACATTTGATACTCAGTTGAAACCGCCAAACTTTGAGACTTTCGAAGATTTCTATCGAACAGGGGCTGTGAAATTTGGATGTAAGAAGCTGGAGTCTGTGAAAAGTGTAGTTGAAAGGAATCGAGCATTATTTGAAAAAGAGGCTGATGTCCTTGACAAAGCAGAGGAATTACTGGATACATGTGGACCTTTGGAAGATGCATGGGCACAAATTTCACCTGAGACAGAAGCAGAAAGGTTGAGTTGTGTGGGAAAAGTTTCGGTTAAATCTGATGAGCCTGACGATGATGCAGACATTCCAGACTTGCTGCAAAAGGAGGCGAGTGAACGTCGAATAGAAATACGTCAGTGCACTATATCAAAAGATGAAGTTGAACCAATGTTGAGGTCTCTGAATGCTAAGCAATCTGCAGTATTCTACAATGTTCGACAATGGTGCTTGGATAAAAGCAATGGCATGAAACCCGACCCGTTTCACGTTTTTATCACGGGAGGAGCCGGATCAGGCAAGAGTCAGTTGATCAAAACGATATATTATGAAGCGACACGAATTCTGGCACATGTAGTGCAAAATCCTGATGATATTTCTGTCCTGCTTACAGCGCCCACAGGTGTGGCAGCATTCAATATTGGAGGGGCGACAATACATAGCAGTTTCTCAATTGGGATAAATGTGACACTACCACCATACCAGCGACTCGGAGATGACAAATTGAATACTCTTCGTTCAAAGCTTGGAAATCTGCAAATTCTTATCATTGACGAAATTTCTATGGTAGACGACAAGCTTCTTGCTTATATTGATGGCAGGTTAAAACAGATCAAACAGAACAAGGCACCATTTGGCGGAGTTTCTGTTATTGCTGTTGGCGATTTTTACCAGCTGCCCGCTGTGAGAGCTACACCATTGTTTGCTGATGTACACAAAGCTGAATTTCTGTGGAATGACCTTTTCTCAATTACTGAATTGACAGAAATAATGAGGCAGAAAGATCCAAAGTTTGCAGAAATGCTGAATCGTTTGAGAATCAGAAAGAAATCAGAACCGTTGAACGGAAACGACTTGGCCACACTTCGGAACTGTGAAACTGGCGAAGAATCTCCTGCAATCCACATTTTCGCTACAAATGCTCAAGTTGATGATTACAATGTTAGCAGGCTTCATTCGTCCTGCTCAGATCCTGTGTGCATTGACGCTCAAGATTTCTCTAGGGGTGCGAAGACTGGGAAACTAGAAAAAACACAAGGCTTCCATAGCAGAGTGTCTAATACGAGCTTGGCAAGAACAGTGACACTAGCGATTGGTGCACGTGTTCTACTCACCAGAAACATAGACGTATCTGATGGACTTGTGAATGGCGTATTTGGAACGGTCAGCCACATATCTTTCAAATCTGGTGAAAGCTTTCCTTCTATTGTATCTGTTGTGTTTGACAATGAGAAAGTTGGCCAGCAACTAAGGAAGAAGGCTTCTCCATCAACGTTACCACAGAACAGTACTCCGCTTGAGCCACAGGAAGACAAAGTATGTAATAATGGTGGAATCAGACGACAATTTCCATTGAGACTGGCTTGGGCTTGTACAATACATAAAGTGCAAGGCTTAACCTTGAATAATGCTGTTGTTTCGTTGAAGAAAATCAAAACACCAGGACAAGCATATGTGGCTTTGAGTCGGACTACATCAGCTGATGGACTCATCATCGAGGATTTCAAGGAATCGACAATATTCTGCAATGAAACTGTCGAAAATGCAATGTCTAAGATGCCGCAGTTTGTTTGCTCGTCCAAAGACACAGATGTACATTGTGAATACACAATCATCATGCATAATATAGAAGGTCTTAAATCGCACATCAAAGACCTTCGGTGTGATACTAGATTTTCAGAAGCTGACTTCATTTGTTTGACGGAAACCTGGTTGTCTAAGATGGACCCGCAAGGGGAACCTGAACTGAATGAGTTTACGTTCTGCCACAAGCCAAGATCAGAGAGTTATGAAAGTTCACACAAAATGTTCTCTGAGCTGAAAGAGCAATCTCATGGTGGTGTTGGTGTATATTTCAACGGAAATAGATGTTGGGAGTTACTGCAGCTGTCTGTCTCCAATTTGGAATATGTGGCATTCTGTGTGAAAGATCTAGGAGTGACAGTAGCTGTTATATACAGACCTCAGTCATACGCTGCTGATGTTTTCAGAAGAAACTTGCTACTTCTGGTCGAGGAAATGAATCGGTATCCTGGTGGGAACATAGTTATGGGTGATTTCAATGAAAATGTTTTAATATCGTCATCTGTACAGAAGCTGATGGAGACCCAGGGGTTCAAACAATGTGTTACACAACCAACTACAGAAAGTGGAACACTGATTGACCATGTTTATGTCAGAGGATCTGACATTCGTTTAACAGTTAATGTTATTCCGACATATGTTGGTTTCCATGAAGCGATCTGCATTAGGATGTGAAGAAATCTCTGGGTTCTGTCTCCAATTTGGAATATGTGGCATTCTGTGTGAAAGATCTAGGAGTGACAGTAGCTGTTATATACAGACCTCAGTCATACGCTGCTGATGTTTTCAGAAGAAACTTGCTACTTCTGGTCGAGGAAATGAATCGGTATCCTGGTGGGAACATAGTTATGGGTGATTTCAATGAAAATGTTTTAATATCGTCATCTGTACAGAAGCTGATGGAGACCCAGGGGTTCAAACAATGTGTTACACAACCAACTACAGAAAGTGGAACACTGATTGACCATGTTTATGTCAGAGGATCTGACATTCGTTTAACAGTTAATGTTATTCCGACATATGTTGGTTTCCATGAAGCGATCTGCATTAGGATGTGAAGAAATCTCTGGGTTCAAAACAAAGTATCATTTGGAAGCATCCGTATTACAGTTCTGAATCAAGATTTCCATGAAGCAGATGTGAAGATATCAAGAAATCCGAGGATCAAAGATAGAAACTCCTGATCTCTGCAAGCTACCATGGTGGTACATAACCGTCCACGAAGCATAGGGTTGGGAAAGGGGGTAAGCAAAAGAATGGACGGCCCTCTTATTTTTGATTTTTTTTTCTATATAAACACCTCAACAAAAGTAAGTTCCCCCCTAAACATTGGCTAATATTTTCTAAGATAGTTATGCGATTGTAACGAGATTTCTCACAGAGTATCAGTTTGACCAGCGCAACAATCAGTGAAAATGATTACCCTACAGGTGGCGCTATGCCTGAATGCGCATGGATTCAATGCAAGACGGTCGCATTTCAAAAATTGCAAAACAGATTATCAAAGACAGGATTTGTTCATGATTGAATAAAATCTAACAGGTGGAGCAAAGACAGTGCTATCCAATCACACGGCTTGACCAGAGCAACAATCGGTGAAAAAGGTTGCCCTGCAAGTGGTGCTATTCCTGAATGGGCATGCATTGAATGCAAGTCTGTAGCATTTCCATAAATTGCAAAGCAGACTATCAAAGACAGATTTTATTAAATAACTAACAAATCCTAACCGCTAAAGCAAAGACAGTGCTATCCAATCACACGGTTTGACCAGAGCAGCAATCAGTGAATATGATTACCGTGTAGGCGGTGCTATGCCTTAGCCCTGTCCGGCCTGGAGGGCCATTATAGTCCCTCGTACCAAACTTTCTCTCCTATCTCCGGAGCAACAACAAAAAAAGCAGACTTTTTAGTTTGTCATATTGGGGTCAGTTTGAACGTACATTGTATTGCATATCCCCCGAACAGAGGATCATGGGTAAATCCAAGATGGCGGCCATGTGAGGTACCATAAAAGTCATGTTTTAATCATTTTCACTGATTGTTGCGCTGGTCAAATTGATACTCTGGGAGAAATCTCGTTACAATCGCATAACTATCTTAGAAAATATTAGCCAATGTATAGGGGGGAACTTACTTTTGTTGAGGTGTTTATTTTTTTTCCAGGATGAGACTAGAGTAGAAAATAAGCTTGAATGAAGCTGTACTGCTTTGGTTACACTCTGTCAACAAGCAAAGTACACTTTCAATCAGTTGGGTTTTAGGTGCAAAGCTGCACATTGCACTTAAAAAAAAGGTCTGCTGTTGATGAGCGACAGGGACAAATTACTTTGTGTACTTGAAAATAGTTTATGGTGAACGTGTTTCATAATTCATTTGAATGTACAATTTCAAGAAATGTTTGCTATTCATCTTTTGTATTGTATTCAAGTTTTATTTCATCTGAAGGTTACAGAATGAATGTATTTAGCCCTATCTGGCCTGGGAGCTTTCTCCTCTATCTCAGAGATGACAAAAGAATGAAAGCTGATACTCTGCGACTCTTTTGTTCATCATATTGGGGTCATTTGACCAAATTTGCATAACCCCTCGAGTAGAAGATCATGGGTATATTAAAGATGGCGGTCATGTGGGGTACCAGAAAAGTGATTTTTCATTATTTTTCTCCAAAATTCCTGCTTTTGTTGTAAAGAAATTGGGCATAATTATTTTATTTCACATCAGACTATTATTTACTAATTTATCATTCAGTTTTTCCAAAGATGACGTCACTGTGACGTCAACAAAGCGGCCATTTTGAATTTTTTTTACATTGTCTGGTAGAGCTTGACCCGAGAGTATAGTGTGGTAAGTTTCAGCCCCTAGATAAAGGGGTAAGAAAAATATTTAAGCGGGGGATCGAAATGCCCCCCCCCCCTTCCAGGCTTGAGAAGGTTCCAAAAAGCCCAGGCCAGACAGGGTTAATCTACTATGATAATGTTAGTTCCATCAAGTGCTACTCTAGTCTCATCCTGATTTCAGAGAGGCTGAAGATCAATCATGTCTTCAGACATAACATGCCATGAAGATGGCAAAAGTGACACCATAGACAAAAAAAAAGTTTATAACCGTTACAGATTTACCAATGCCCGGATTTTATGCATATGATTGACCTGATATACATATGTTTTGCATATTTGCATCGTTCTGGCTCACAGGGTTGTTGTTATTCTTGTATGCGTTGTTGTTTGATGACTAGCTAATTATGACGATGACATTAGAATTTTCGCTGGGGTTTTTTTTTTACCTGTATTGTAAATGTTGGATGTAAATTTACTATCTTGTGCATGTCTGTGGAACATAATATACCGTGCACACATTTGCCATTTTCTTAACATCTGCCAAGCTGTATTCATTTTTTTTGTCACAGGTAATGTCATGTATTGTCTGATGTATTTTTGTTAATTTGGTTCATCCAATAGCAGAGTGAAGGTGCTGCGAACTTAGGGTATAGGTAATCGACTTTTTCTGCTGTTTGTGCAATTTCACCTGTGATCGAAATTTGTTTCTATCAAATGTCATTGTTCGTGGTCGTGTATTTGAGTTAACAAAGATTCAACTTTGAAAAGTGTATGTTTATCCACACAACAACACTATAATATATTAACAGTGTACTTGTGATTGATAACTAATATGGTGTCAGCCCATATCGTAGTCCTACTTCTCTGTGAAGCATTCTAGTGCAAACATTTTGAGTCGGTTGAACATAAGTACTGCAGCAGATGCGTGATTTCCACAAATATTCCAAAGATGGTGTTATCATATCCATAGATCGCAACTGTTAGGTTGCACGTCCAGTTTTGTGTTCTATGTAATAACTAAAGAGACTGAATCACTGCTGAATATTTGATCAAGATATCAAGAGTGAAAAAATTGTAACATTCTGTTCTTACTTGGCCAGCTGGACCAGATATAGCCATCTTCCTCGGGTTCAACAAATATTTCATCGGGAGATCGTCAGTGTTTCAAAATATTTGTACTTTGCCTGTTGACTCTTCGGCTGATTCGAGTGGAACGTCAAAGCTGATTCAGGATGCAGGATTACATGAAAGTGGACTAACATGACTGCCATGACCTGGTAATTGGATATCAAGTCTTCCTTGGACTAAACTTTCCAGGCAATAATGGCATTCCATGCATCTGAAATCCGCAACGACTTCGCAGCAATGTGCACATTTGAATAAACGTCAATGAATGATCAAGGACTAGGACATAGCCCGTCATGCCTAGAATAATCTGTTCCAGACACTTTAAGCGAATTTCAACAAAAAAATTCATTGCGAGCTGGAAGAAGACGTTCAATATTGTCATCGTACCAGACAGATGCCAATTCTACATTCAAAATGATATATTTCTGTAAGGATCTGTCGTGCATTCCATATAAAGAATATGAAATCTCGGATGTCAAAAAGGAAACCATGGATTTGTGGCGGACATCCCTCACAGTGCTGTTTACTTGACTGTTCTTGTCTACCATGCAGTGGCATACACCTGGCTCTTATCTGGTCTCATCGAGCTACTGATATAATATGTACTGAACCTCATTTAGACCGATGATAGCATTGTGATTTTGTAACTGAAGACTGGATGAACAGAATCGAACATTGAGGTATGTCATGACCTGCCGATATACTATACTTCACCAGTTATCAAATGCAGCTACTAATTTACATCATTCATGAGTGAAACCTTGCTGGCTAATTTCTGCACTAGGATATTTCACGGGAAAAATGGGAACTATGTGCAGTAGGAGGCTAAATAGCATAATAAATTCAATCTCAAAAGTATTTCTGTTCTCAAATTATTAAGGCGAACAAATAAAAAAATTGGTCAGCCAATAGTTATGAATATAAATGAAAGTTAATCAAATCGTTCAGAAACACGACCTCTGTCATTTTGTGCAACATTTTTGAGGTGATTAGATTCATTATAGTGATTGATTCTAATTTCAGACAAAATCTGGTGGTCATTAAATGTTACTAGTGTGAAGAATTACAGAATTATTAGGGGCTTTACCATATCTTCATGGTTGAACCTTAGTATGAACAGTTCAGCAGACTGTATCCTTTAAAGAGAAAGACAATGTTAATTCATGAGAACAAGATTTATTTCTCGATCATATCAATGTTTCATATTCGTATCGTACAAATACTTAAATTCCACTAATAATTCAATCACAGGAGTTGAAATGTGCCACCATAAAATCTGCAGGCGATTAGACTTATTAGAAGAAGAATTTGGCAAATTGGCCCAACAATTGACTGATAATCGTTATTTCTTTGTTATTTTAATGAATTTGGAGGGATATTAAATTTATTATAATCACTGTTCGAATTTTGTCCACAAAATTGGGACTTATTGCATTCTAATATGGTGATTGAAGATTTATTGTGTGTGTGTTTCAATTATCTTTAGATTTTGTCATATGGTGTTAAAGTGTTGGATGATCACATTAAAACATTAGCAACTTGCATCCCCTGTCTAAACTGTCAAACAGGCACTTGTGTTTGCATTTCAATATTGGGTAGTATATAAATACATGAAAACTAACAGCTTATTTCTTTAGGATTACAGAAAAATATGAATATATTGGCAAAGCGATGACTGTAAAATTTTAATGCCTGTCTTTACATTTTATGATATGTTATTGAGTATCATAGCCAGAATATTTGATTCGCTTAAGTTTTGGGTTGTGCGCGTGTGTATATCGAAGCTCATAAGCTCTTTGTCACACGCTATCAATTCTGTTCTATTAGTCTGATTGTATGTTATACTGTATGGAGTGCAAGGTAACACAATTATGCATTGATAATTTAACTTGAACCAGTTTGTCGCCAGATACCATGCCCCAACTGACACATCTATCACCGATTTGTTTATTCAACTCAATTGTAATTGCCTCTTGCCTCTGATCATACAACACTATTATCTTGATGGTGAATAAATTCAGTTTTCTACGTTTGTGTCTTTTATTGATTTGTCCAGCTGCAGTGTAAATGCTGGTTAATCCCATGTCCAAGTATTATGTAGGAAATGTTTTCTAAACCATTCGGTTTTCTTAGGGAAATCCGTTACATGAAAATCCGATAATTGAAAAAGTTGGATGAATTACGACGGAAAATAGCGGAAAAACTATTGAAGATAGGTGACAACAGTTGACCTACTTCCGACAGAGCTGTTTCTGAACAATATAATGCAGCAAACTGTAAGGCTGTACCTGCCGTATTTCCAGAGCTATAGCCTGTACAAGTGTTCCGTTTCTGACAAAATTTTGATTGGTCCATGGCGGTGATTTTATTTCACGGAGCAAATTTTCAAATAAAATCTAGAGACCCCGAACTATCGATTTTGTGTACGAAGTTTCGAGTCAATCGACCCAGTGGCCCCACAGAAGTAGATGTTGAAAGGTTTAAGGGTAAATCCAAGATGGCCGCCAAAACATCTGGCCAATCGGCTTCTTCTTTGGGTATTTATTACATCTAATGGGTTCATGCACCAAGAATCCACCATATTCACTTACGCTATCGAAATCTGTTACAGGAAAATCCGATAATTGACAAATTTCGATGAGTTACGAAGGTGAAAACGGTTGACATACTTCCGGAAGAGCTGCTCATGGACAACATAATGCAACAAACTATAAGGCTGTACCCCCCGCAGTTCCGGAGTTATAGCCTGTACAACATGTGTTCCGTTTCTGACATAATCAAAATGGCGGCCAAACCATGTGACCTAGGAGCAGAATTTTTGCATATTCGTGATAGCCATATCGCACTGCATACACGTAGTCACTTTTCCCGTCTGAATTCATAACTTCAAAATCCGAGATCTGAGAAACCTCGATCATGTGTTCCAAGTTTCAAGTCAACTGGCCCAGCGGTTTCAGACGACGATCTTGGAAGCTTTTAGGCCAAATCCAACATGGCCGCCAAAGCATCTGACCAATCAGCTTCTTAATTGTGTATTCATTAGATCTAATGGGCTCAACCACCACAAATCCACCATAATCAGCATCTGCGTGTCCCATAAAATACATATAGTCAATTCTGCTATCGAAATCCGTTGCATGAAAAATTTGGATGAATTACGATGGAGAATGGCGGGTAAACTATTGAAGCTAGGCTACTCCTGGACAATATAATGCAGCAAACTGCAAGCCTGTACCTCCTGTAGTTCCAGAGTTATAGCCTGTACAACATGTGTTCCGTTTCTGACAAAATTCAAGATGGCGGCTAAACCACGTGACCGAGGAGCAACATTTTTGCATATTCGTGATCGCCATATCGCAATGCGTATATGCAGCTTTCCCCGTCCAATTCCGTCATTTGAAAATGCAGCAATTTTGATTGGCCACTGGCGGCCATTTTGTTTTACGGAGCAAATGTTCAATTGGAAATCTGAGAGACATGGGTCCATCAATCACGTATGCCAAGTTTTGAGTCCATCGGCCCAGCGATTCCAGAGAGGAAGATCTTGGAAGGTTTAGGGCAAATCCAAGATGGCCGCCAAAGCATCGGACCAATCATTTGGGTATTCATTAGATCCAATGGGCTCAACCACGAGGAATCCACTATATTCAGCATCAGCGTGTCACTTCCGATATCGAAATCTGTTACATGAAAATCCCATAATTGACAAATTTGGGCGAAATACGATGGAGAATAGCGGGAAAACTATTGGAGCTAGGCGGAAACCGTTGACATAATTCCGAAAGAGCTGCTCCTGGACAATATGATGCAATATATAGTTCCCGAGTTGTAGCCCTTACAAGATGTGTTCAGTTTCTGACAAAATTCAAGATGGCGGCCAAACCACGTGACCGAGGAGCAAAAATTTTGCATATTCGTGATCGCCATATCACAATGCATATATGTACCCACTTCCTTCGTCCAAATCCGTCATTTGAAAAATCGACAATTTTGATTGGTCAATGACGGCCATTTTGTTTTACGGAGCAAATTTTCAAATTTTGGGCTCGACCAACACGAATCCACTATATTCAGCATCAGCGTGTCCAATAATATACATATGGTCACTTCCGCTATCGAAATCTGTTACATGAAAATCCCATAATTGACAAATTTGGGCGAAATACGATGGAGAATAGCCGGAAAACTATTGGAGCTAGACGGACCGTTGGCATAACAAGAGCTGCTCCTGGACAATATAATGCAACAAACTGCAAGGCTGTATCACCTATAGTTCGCGAGTTGTAGCCCTTACAAGATGTGTTCAGTTTCTGACAAAATTCAAGATGGCGGCCAAAGCACGTGACCGAGGACCAGAATTGTTGCATATTCGTGATCGCCATATCACAATGCATATATGTAGCCACTTTCCCCGTCCAAATCCGTCATTTGAAAAACCGACAATTTTGATTGGTCAATGGCGGCCATATTAATTTACGGAGAAAATTTTCAAATAGAGATCTGAGAGCCCCTGATCCATTGATCATGTGTACCAAGTTTCGAGTCAATCGGTTCAATGGTTCCAGAGGAGAAGAGCTTGGAACGTTTTAGGATAAATCCAAGATGGCCGGCAAAGCATCTGACCAATCAGCTTCTTCTTTGGGTATTCATTAGATAAAATAGAGATCTGAGAGCCCCTGATCCATTGATCATGTGTACCAAGTTTCGAGTCAATCGGTTCACTGGTTCCTCCGGAGAAGAGCTTGGAACGTTTTAGGATAAATCCAAGATGGCCGGCAAAGCATCTGACCAATCAGCTTCTTCTTTGGGTATTCATTAGATCTAATGGGTTCAACTACCACGAACTCACCAAATTCATCATCGTTGTGTCCCATAACTTATATATAGTCACTTCCGCTATCGAAATCCGTTACATTAAAAATCCGATAATTGACAAATTTGGGTGAAATACGATGGAGAATAGCGGGAAAACTATTGAAGATAGGTGAAAACGGTTGACATATTTCCGAAAGAGCTGCTCCTGGACAATATAATACAACAAACTACAAGGCTGTACCTATCTTTGTTCCAGATATATAGGCTCTACAAGATATGCTCCGTTTCTGACAAAATTCAAGATGGCGGCCAAACCACGTGACCGAGCACAAACATTTTTGCATATTCGTGATCGCCATATCACAATGCATATATGTGGCCACTTTCCCCGTCCAAATCCGACATTTGAAAAACCGACAATTTTGATTGGTCAGTGGCGGCCATTTTGTTTTATGGAGCAAATTTTCAAATCGTAAATTGAGAGCCCCAGATCCATCGATCATGTGTGCCAAGTTTCGAGTCAATCGACCCAGCCGTTCCAGAGGAGAAGATCTTTGAAGAATTACTTTTTTTGAGGGTAAATCCAAGATGGCCGCCGGCCCTTTTGACCAATCGGCTTGTTCTTTGGGTATGCATTAGATCTCCCTATTCCTAATGACTATGCGAAGTTTCAACTAGATCGCTGCAGCGCTGTTGAAGAAAAACGTGTCACAAAATCTGCCGGAATAATAATAATACCAATAATAAGAGGTTTGCAGCCTCTGGCTTGCAACCCTAATAATACCAATAATAAGAGGTTTGCAGCCTCTGGCTTGCAACCCTAATAATGCCCCTAATAAATGGATTTAGAGCTTCAAAAAACACTTTTTCTTGGTCAGCAGGACGTGGGAAACACGATTCTGGCCTTTGTTTGCGCCCTAGATGGCTCCTTCATCGAAATCAAAATGTTAGTACGTTGAAATAGGTACAGAAAACGGTCCCTGGAGCCCAGACTATGACTTGATTGGAGAAAGTTGAGCTTGGAAATTAGTCGCCCGGAGATAGCGCTTCTCACAGTCTGCTTTTGTTAAGTATAGTTTCAGCCATAAGCTCAGGCCTACTCATATGTCACGTTCTACCATAGCTCTGAAACTAATTATGCGATCATGCTGAAATTTTACAGTCATCATAGCAATTATACAGCGAGTATGTATGCAAAATTTCAGAATAATCCGACTCTTCGTTCGTGTAATATTACACAAATGTACTTCTCAAATTAGGTGATTTTCGGCATTGTTTGAAAATTTGACAATTTTGATGCCTCTATAACGGCAAAACTATTGAAGCTACGTAAAAATGGATGGCATACTTCCGAAAGAGCTGCTCCTGGAGAATATAATGCAGCAAACTGCAAGGCTGTACCCTCCGTAGTGCCAGAGTTATAGCCTGTACAAGATGTGTTCCATTTCTGACAAAATTCAAAATGACGGCCAAACCACGTGATCTAGATAGAAAATTTTTGCATATTCGTGATCGCCATATGGCAATGCATATGTGTAGTCACTTTTCCCCATCCGCATCCGTTATTTGAAAATCCGACAATTTTGATTGGTCAATGGCGGCCATTTTGTTTTTCGGAGCAAATTTTCAAATCGTAATCTGAGAGCCCCAGATCCATAGATCAGGCGTACCAAGTTTCAAGTCAATCTACCCAGCGGTTCCAGAGGAGAAGATCTTTGAAATAATACTTTTCTGGAAGGTAAATCCAAGATGGCCGCCGGGGCTTTTGTCCTATTGGCTTCTTCTTTTGATATGCATTAGATCTCCCATTCCCCAATATCTGTGTGAAGTTTCGACTTCATCGGTTGAACGACGGCTGAGGAAATTTTGCCACAAAATCCGGCGGAAGAAAAAGAAAAATAAATATAGCCGCGAGCGGCAATCCTCGGGTTGCAAGCACATATCGCAGCCAATTAGACCTTGAAGTCACCATATTTGACAATATTTCGGGGTGGAAATCGTCCATATGAAAAGTTGTGTACGTCGATAGCGGCAATTTTATTTGATCTGTACTCTACCTGTGTGGGTGTTGAAAAGAAAGTTTGGATTGAATTGCTAAAGATATCCAGCTATCCTCCGCAGGAAAATAAAAAGATAGAGGTGATTTAACGTACTATTAGCGATTCTAGGAAGATTTTGATAGATCCGGTATTTCAGAGAAGTCGATGTCCAAGTAGATTTTTACTTTGCCTGCAACAAAACCGCTTATGTATATTTGTGTCTGCTTAAATACAGTTTATAATTGAATGCACAAGGAAATACACCTGCAAACGTTTTCACAGAATATACCATTATAATTTTGTGAAACAGCATGAACAAGAGCAGTCGATGTCAAGGAAGAGTCACATACGTATTAATGGTTCGTGTCAGCAAATTGTGATATATGTACCGATAAACTTCAAAATGCATATGAAAAAGCGATCACAGTAATATAGTTTTGTCAAACAACCCGTGAAGGATCAGTCGATGTCCAAGGATAGTCAGGCAGAAGAAATGCTTTGTGTCGGCTAATATAAAGTTTTTGCCTTCCTTTGACGAGAATCCGAAATGGAACTGTCGATACCCAAGGATAGTCACTTACAACATTCGTGTCAGCTTATATAAAGATTTGGTTTATATTTCAAGAGCATTAGCCGGCTTTGAAGATTTGCTGTGATACCAGCCAAACCACAACCTGTTGGCATAGTCTTCATCTCCATATAACACGTACCGCATATATATATATATCGTCAGTTTTGCACGTAACTGCCGAAATTGCCCAGGCCGGTTCATGTGAAAATATACCAGTCGATTCAGGATTCGATGAATGAAGACAACCAATTATGAATAAAGTGTCACTGGTAAACCGTCCTTGTTTACAAATATTTTAGAGTACCGTCTGGATAGACCAGAGATTGATATGAGTTAACAGTATTATTCTGAAATGTTGTACAACTTGTCCCTCTGCAAAACTCGAGTACGGGTTAACTGCTCAAAAGCACGCACACAAAATACAAAGTGGAAATAGGCTCTGCAGGAGAACATAGACTTGGTTACTATGACCAGCTATTAGATCAGGACATTTAAGGTGGCAGGGTCGTTTCTGTAAACAGCGATTATCCACGTTCAGGCGAAAACAGATGTCACGTTTCCGTGAATGTTTATATTAAAACCAGACTGTCTGCGGCGTACTGTCTGGGTTTTGCATTGTTCTTTGGATACATACTTTCGGCTTTGCACAGACACCCAAATAGTCCCTCTGATTAACATCATATTAGGCCCCGAATTAAAATCAAGCTTTGAGCGAAAGCGAACACATTTCATACTCCAAACACCTACCACTGGCCTTCATTTATTATTCGTCACAACAGTGGCACAAACAAATGAAAACAAATTCTTCTCTGGGAGAGGTTGCCTAAAACAGTCAATGGAATGGGGATTTTTCTGTTAATACGCAAACGTGAAAGAATTACATTTGATAATAGCGGGAAAATTATTTAAAGCTAGGATTAAATGAAATGAAACCATAAAGTATGAAATGATATTATCCAATAATCAAACAACTGAGCAATACGTCCAATTTATTAAAAATGAGCTTTCGACACGTTTTCAACTTGCAATCCGATCCTTGCTCGAAACAAGCTTACCTCGTTTTCTTTAATATGGGAACTTAAGGATGTGTACTATGGGGTATTGCTTCAAAAATAACAGTTCCATAACATTTTTCCAAAGGGCCTAGATGTGGGCCGATGGCATGGCTCTTTGGAGTTACTTGAAAGATAGTAAACGGTCAACATCTTAAGTTCCCATATTAAAGAAAACGAGGTAAGCTTGTTTCGAGCAAGGATCAGTTGATATTCTGTTCATCAAACCCGTATCACAATTCAATGTTCTGAGAGCGAAGTACATTGCCGTGTCGTATCCGAAAAGTGACGTCACGATATTGTGTCAAAAAAGAAATAGAATGGTTTCTATAAATGCACTTGAGGTCCAGTGACATATCTCAAATGGTCAGAAACGGTCAGAATGCGGCTCCGGTGATCTAAGGGTTGTCAGAGGTTCCGGGGCGCAGGGGTCAAAATATTCAAAATAAAAGACAGGTGGCCAAAATGTTTACCTGTCATCTTTAAGAATTACCTGAACATGCAATCGTAATGCAGAAGCAAAGTAACTCCGAATAAACTTAATAAACGCATGGTGACAGTCTCAATATTTCGACAAAATTTTATTTGTCAGATCTTGACATCCTGAAGATGACAAATAAAATTTTGTCGAAATATTAGGACTGTCACCATGCGTTTATTAAGTTTATTCGGAGTTACTTTGCTTCTGCATTATGCCAAGCTTATCAGTGGATCAACACGATTTTGCAATCGTAACATGAACATGTAACTCGAGATTAATGACAAAGTTAGATGTTGCAAGACACTAATAAATTAATGACGCCTTGTTTACTTGCACTTATTAGTTATTGGCTACCTGTCAATAGAGACAGGTACTTTGTTTCTCTACCTGTCTCTTTCAAAAAAATATCTGTCAGAGACAGGTAAACCGGTGTAAATTTCGACCCCTGGGGGCGTAAGCGGCCGCTGGACCCTTGCCATGTGAGCGGTGATAGGTCTATAGTCTGCAGTTCCGAATAAAGCATGAACTCGTATGAACGTGTCTGCTAGAATGGTTTTGTGTATAATTTGCATAATTTGTGCTCAGGCTTCCGTTGTGATCTTCGATTAGAACGGAAAACTACAAGAATAAGTCAACAACTCGATGTAAGGTCGACTAAGGGCACTTTCATGACAGTTTATCAGACAGTGTAATTTGTACTTTGTTATGTATGAATTAAGTCCGAATAAATTTATGACTGACATATGACAGAAGGGGAAAGTGGCGTGCGGAAGCCAGGAGGTGGTATAGGTGTCGGAGGCGGCGTTAAAATTTAGCACAAAAGTGCGCCTGAATTAAAATGAGGGTAGGCCTAGGCTAGAACGACGCTAAGCGTCATCACGTGACAATTATTAAAAGGCTAATGTATCAAGGCAAAACTGAATTGGGATATGAATAATGGGAAGCGCAGCACAAACCGCTTGAGTTGCTGGGTCGCAACTTTCGTATTTGGATAGCATTTGATTCGAAGGATAAATATTGTCAATAGCTTCAATTGGAGTTCATATGAGTAGCTCTGAGTAGCCTACACTATGGACGAATTTGTCTGTTGTCACACCAGCCCTCTGTGTTATGCTTGGAATTTTATGTACGGGTACGTACATTTATTCAAGCAACAAATCTAATAAACGTCGTTTTGTAGGGTACCGTAAGTCGAGAATGTCCGACTATCAGTAACGTTTTGAAAACTCCGCTATTCGTCATTTGGTGCTTTGAACTCCGTTTTGGTGATTAGTCTGGCCGATCCTTAAAGTTGCAGATATTGTCTTGGCTATCTCCGATTTATTTTTAGACCGAAGCTCTTGACGACAAGGGAGCCAATTATTGGTCGTGTTAACATCCGGGTTCTGTCTTTATTCCCGCGAAAAAACTGCTACTAACCCCCTGTTTCTGTGACTCTTCTCCATTTAGCGCGAATACACCAAACTGCAAAGATGTCGAAAAGAAAGTTTGAGGAAGATACCGCTATGGATGTCATCATGGGATATATTCATGATGTTTCTGAACTAAAAAGAGCAAAGAACAACACAATGTACTTCGATGGCACGATTCAGACTGCTAGAGAGGAGAAAAAACGTCTGGTCAGTTTCAGCGTCGACAAACATGACAAATTCAAGACCGCTGTCAAGTTGCAGAGCCCTGTCAAATTGAGTAAAGTGACCATGTCTCCCAATCGTGGTGAAATAGAAGTTCTGGTGAACAAACGCTCAAGATTGGAGTGTGTGAACTGTGTTCCGTT